>JAAEAF010000012.1:0-232496 GCA_011037195.1 Triatoma infestans
ATCGTAGGATTAAAACTCCTAGGTTATTAGGAACTTCTGTCCACATTTGCAAATCGGTGAAGTTTCTTGGAGTGGTTCTTGACAGTAAATTAAATTACTCGGAACATATTAAGACACAGCATCAAAAGCAATTATTTCCTTTTGGCAATGTCGAAGAATTGTAGGTAAAAATTGGGGGATTACTCCCAAGATGATGTTTTGGATTTATGGTATGGTTATTAAACCTAGGTTGCTATATGCAGCTGTGGTGTGGTGGCATCGCATTGAGATAAGATCCGCTAGACTGCTGCTTGAGGCTATTCAACGCTTGGCTTGTCTGGCGGTGACCGGTGCGATACGCCCCACGCCAACAGCTGCAATGGAGACTTTATTGGGAATCCCACCGCTCTTTGTAGTGGTGAAAGCTGTGGCAATGAAAGCCTGTTGTAGAATTAAACAGGCAGGTTTTTGGCAGGGTAAGCAATATGGTCGTTCTAACATTCATCGCGAGATGCTTTTGAAGTTCCTATTTCATGTTTTTCTTCTGACAGAATGTGAAGACTTTTGTTTTCGAGCATTCTTACAGAGTTAGATTACCTTCCAGGGAAGACTGGTCAAGATCGGATCCGTCTGTTGTGATACCTGATTAATTACCTCCGGTGTTAACGGACGGTTCCAGAATGGATGATAGGCCTGGAGCTCCGGTCAATTTTGAGACCGGAGATCATCTGGCAGTATATCTTGGTGAATGGACCACAGTCTTCCAGACTGAGGTTCATGCTATTCTTTGTTGTATCTTGGATGAGAGGGTATGTAACGCTAACTTAATAGGTGTTTGTATCTGCTCGGACAACCAAGCTGCGCTGAAGGCGCTGAGTTCATGTGTCCACTTCCAGGTTGGTGTTAGAATGTTCTAAAAGACTGGAAGAGCTTTCTTCTCTGAAGGATGTGCTTCTAGTCCGGGTACTGGGTCACATGGGAATTTTTGGGAATGAGGAGGTGGATAGGTTTGCCAAAATAGGCACCTCTCTCCGTTTCATTAGTCCCGAGCCTGCTGTGGGCACATTTTTGTCAGGCTTCCAATCACGGACAGCTTCACAGCATTCATCCTTATGGATAAGCTCAGTTGGTTTCGGCAGTCCAAAATGCTCATTAGTGAGACGTTGGTGTGTATTTCACGGAGCTCTCTCAGGCATCTGGTTGGATTCTTTACTGGATATTGTGGTTTAAGGAGACATCTCTATATAATGGGGCTTATGCCGGATCTATTTTGTAGAGTCTGTGAGACAGGAGAGGAAACACCCATCCATCTTATGACAAATTGTCTGGGTTGTGAGGAGATTAGGTTCAGGACCTTTGGTCGGATTAGGATGTCTGTGGAAGAGCTTAGGCTATTTCCCCTTAAGATTATTGTCCGATTTGTTCGGACTGCGGGTCTGGATATTTGTTCTATTTGTTTTTCTTGGGGTAGCTATATGGGCCCTGTGAGGCTTTGGATAGCCTCCCCACAGACAAATAATAATAACCCTTCATTTCCAGGCTTTAAAAAATTTTCCTAAAGCTATTTGTATCAAAACTTTTTTCAATTCTAGTATTCCCTTTTTAATAACTATAAAAAATTAAAATACCATACATACTACAACCTATAAATCATATGGCCTATTTCCCAAATGATTACTTACTTATAGTCTGAACGACTAGCAATTTCTACAACATGCCATACCATATCATAGAGTACCAAAGAAACCGATTAACATTTTCTCTTTTACCACATACACAGTTTCCGCCGAGGTTAGTGAAGTGTAAAGTCATAGGTATAAATTATAGTCATACGTATGATAAAGTGTCAGCACAAATATTTAGGTGATAATAAAGGTTTTGTATAATTACTTTCTAATTTTAACATAAAGAGATTATGTTTCAGCACATGATTGGGCATTGAATTTGAAAAAGTTCTGGATAATGGTCCAAATAATACAAGTTGGTGCACAATTCTTCATGAAGTGATAAGCTCATTCAGCCTTTGCTTTTTGTTCATCAATGTGGCATGATACTAGATTTTGCCCAGATTATTAGCAAAAATTCGTTTCTTTGCAAGTTAATCGAGATGACAACTTTACACGGTTTAACTAGATACTGAGAATTAGTCATTTTAATTAATTTGTTCTCCTTTAAGGTCAAACAATACATCCGGGCGACGTTTTTTAGAAGGATACTGCTGAGTCAGCAGACCAGACCGCGTCTGGTAGAAGGTGAAGCGATATTCAAGAAATCTATCTTGCAATAGGAAGGTGGCAAGGATGACAACGAAAAGTGTTGGTTAATTTAGATGCAATCGCGTGCTGGCAAGGAGTTTTGCCTTTGGATGGAGAAACTAATAGTTTTCCTGAAAGAAGAGCAAGGTCTCAATAATTTCTTCAAATCCATAATAATTAATAATAATTTCTACAGTTTCAAATCTAATTGTCCTATCTCCTCTGAATTTCTACTTTCGGTACATAACAATTAGGGGTCATGCTAATTACATCTGGTTTACAACTCTGAAAAATAACCTTGAGATATTCATGTCCTTCATTCAGATTTTGATCTATATTATCTACTATAGCCATTAGTGAATTAACTGAACTGTCCGAACTTCTAGAATTCAGTTTCAAATCGACTTCAGCTTCAAAAATATATTCCGAAGTCTTGAGACACTGATGTAACCCTCCACTTCGCACCATACGGACCAATCCAACTGCATTACCTAAAGAATATAATGTGTTTATTCCATATATAATCAGGATATATTCCATTACAAATGTTTTTAAATTAAAATTTACCTATTTGAGTAATTATGGTGATACATTTATCAAGTAGATCCAGTCCATCGGGACCGACACCGATTCTACCAACCTGTTTGTTCAGTTTATCAGCGCGATCATAGGGATATGTGATTTCCAATCGTTGTTTTTTAACTTCTAAAAAGTGATCACGTTCCTTTGATAAACGACAACTCACTTTTTCGTCATAAATTAACTGAGATAAGACTACCAATTTTTTCTTTATAAACTGGTAAATGTAATTAGTCTAGAACATTAAAATATTTACTATTCAATATTAAACAATGTTCAATATTATTTTAGTAGTAATTAATTGAAGTTATCTCAGAGTGTACCGTTGTATTAATTATTCCAGTGCCGTGGGTTGCAATTGAATTAGAAACATGATCCACTGTAATTGTACTTAGATGTTTATTATTTGAAGACCTTTCGACAAAACACTGGCTATTTAAATTGTATGAGAATTTCGTTACAAACATATCTATGTTTCGTACGATATCAACTAAATCCATACTCTACGAAGAAAAGAAAAAGAAGATTTAAATTTGGAATGCAGACTCCCATTGCTTATGGTTTTACTTTAGTCTTTATAGCTATTTTTAAGAAATCCATTATTTTAAAGGCTTCAATATTGTTCCATTAAAGACCTTTTTCTGAAACTTCAATAGTGTAAATTACAAATACAAAACAAGATTGAACAAACCAACCTGAGATAAAGTCTGACTAGGCAAATGATCGTCTACAGTGCATAATCCAAGTTTGTGTTCTGCAAGACTTCTCATTTCTCGATAAGACTGCCAGTCATGTTGAGCTACGGTAGACATATCGTAAAACGTACTATCCAGATAACTTTCCACAATACCTGTATTTAAAGCAATAAATAAATCGTCAAAAAGAATGTGATAATAAAATGTACGATTCCAAGTAATAAATTTACCCTTAAGAGAAATGAAATAATGAGAGAGCAAAAGTGGTGGCAGCTGCATTAAAGATCTAAAGTCAGGATTGTTGAATGTAGTAGCAGAAGAATCTTTGTTTAAATGACAATGGGCTGCCAAGCGTAACCAAGTTTCCACAGGTTCACATAACTCAGCTCGTAACTACAATCGAATAATACAAATTATGTTAACATTAATTAGGTAAGATTTTTATCCAAAGCAAAAACTACTGTTCAAATATCAAACTATATTAGGCCTTCTCAAAGTTGATCGAAATACTAACCAAAGAATAAATATAGTCCTTGTCTAGTTCAGCAACACTGGCCTCTGACTTGAATTCCTCATAGTCCTCATTGTAATCAATGTATGATGAAGAATTAAGGACATGCTGAAAAAAGTATTATGTGGTTAAATTTAACTGTAAATTTTTACAATATCCATATAATGCAAACTTTTCATTCTTGAATTGCAGATTATATTTACCTGAATTGTGGCATATTTAATGGCATCTGAATTCATCCGATGTGTTAAATGTAATAAGAACATTTGTTTATGTGTGAGAGAGCCAAACAGAAGGTTATCAAATCTACTATTCAATGCCGACAGTCTTGTCAAGAGATTTAAAGGAGGCAAACGGTGTCCCGTTAGCGATGTAGCAAGATTGGCCAGACATAAAGATTCATTAGTACAACCTCTGTATAATACTTCTTCAGCAATACTAAGTAACGAATAATTATCCATATTCCGTAATTTTCCAGCTTCCTTCTGTAATTAGAAGAAATAACACTATTCAACTATGATTGACTTCTGTTATTCTTATAAACCAAACTTATTCAACCAAAAGTTATCTACGGGGCATACAATAACAATAACCTTTGCCTAGTCCTTTAACATCAAATATTCAGATCCAGGTTTTTGTGGATACCCTTGCCTTGGCATTCCGAACAAATCTCCTCAAATAAAAGTGTTGTTGAACACACTTTACTGAAAGTTCACATTAGAGGTAACGTCAACGTCTAGTAAAAAGTATTATTAAACGCTAAAATTAATAAAATTATGTTCTTTGATCATTTGTAGAAGTAGGATTTGTTCCAGATTTTAAACTTTAGGATACTAGTACAAGAAAAGAAATGCTTATTGTTCTGTAAATTGACGTTAACAATGGCTCGTTTGTCCTTTTTTTTTTACATTAGAGTACAAAGCAGTGACATATTGACACATTATAAGATCATACCGGCCTAGTGGAGTAGTGGGGAGCTCAGCATCAGAGAGAAAGAGCTCACTCTAGGACTGACCTGCCGGCGAAGAGGTTATTTGTTCTCTATTTATTACTACCGAGAGCCCTCACTTAAAAAAAAGCAAGACGCTTATTTGAAAAGGTACCATGGACTAATGAGGTATTTAGTATGTAAATGGTTGTATAATCGCTTTGATATACTTGTTTGTTTTCGTGTTTCTGTTTATATGTTTTATGGTTTCTTTATTGAGTGTTTACATTATATTATAATTATAACTTAATTTGTTTTTAATAAAATTTTATTTATAAGAAAGATTGTCACGACAAATATGGCGCCCGAACAAAAGACTTTTGAGGAAACTCAAAACTCGACCGAGACTGAAAAACATCCTACTGACTGTAATATGACCCTTGAGACGGAAAGGTTTTAAAAGACAAAAGCCGAGAAGTGGACAAACAAACAGAAACTGACAATTCACAAGAAGGCAGTGATAACTCATCAAAGGACTTGGTTGGTACAATCGTGGCGGTAATGAGACAGTTGGACAAGTCATCATTGATAGTAAATAAGTTGGACGTTCTAGAACAGCAACAAACATTGTTACATACTGAAATGCAATGACAGTCGACAACTTTAGACGAAAAACTAGAAAAACAAGTACAAGAATTCCCTCCAGCTCTGTCACAAGGGATACGTCGACTATTCGTAGACAAAGACTTTATACATATTTATGTTGGGCGATATTTTAATAATTTCGAAAGACTACAATGAACTTGGCTGGCGACTATACTTAAAGTATACACTTGGCGTTTTTAAAGGAAATAATATCACAATCAATTTTAGAAAATGTAAATTCTTCAGAACTGAACTGGATTTCGTAGGACATACACTAACAATAAATGGCATTAAACCACAAGACGACAAATTACAGGGCATTCGAGATTTTCCACCACCTAGTAATCAGACAAAAACTGAAGAGTTTCTTAGGACTGACTAACTATTACGCCAAATTCGCTCAAAGATGTGCGGAAAAGACAGCTCGACTGAACCATTTACTGAAGAAAAATAATAAATGGCAATGGGATCTTTCACGCTGAAGTCGTGGCGTTACAACTCTGCGCTAGGGAGATTATAAGGCAAAGGATAGTGGGTAGAAGAGTGGCCATATACTCCGACAGTCAGGCAGCCCTGAAGGCACTTTCTTCACACCAAATAGTCTCAAGACTGGTGTGGGACTGCCTACTTGCCCTCACCGAGGTGGGTACTCGGAATAAACTGACACTCGCCTGGGTGCCGGGACATGCGGGGTTCCTGGGCAATGAGAGGGCGGATGCCTAGCGAGGGAGGGCTCGCAGGATACCTTTATAGGCCCCGAACCCTTCTGCGGCTTGTCCAGGAGCCTCATTCAAACTTCTATCAGGGGGTGGATAGAAGATCAGCGTCTGCGGTGGTGGGAGGGAACCCAGGACAGAGGCAGGCAAAGCTCTTCATTAAAAGACATTTGCCTAAATTTACCAAAGACCTACTGAGCCAGACCCGAAGGGATATAAGGTTAATCGTGGGTCAACTAACAGGGCATTGTAGGCTGAATAGACATATGCACCACCTACAACTTGCGGATAGTGCGGTATGCCGATTCTGCAAGGTAGAGGAGGAGACCCCGGCGCACATCCTCTGTGAGTGTGCCGGCCTGGCGAGGATTAGGTTTCTTCAATTGGGGACGGGCAATCCCGAAGCTGAAAGCTGAAAGCTTGATTGATTAGGAGGGCAAAGCTGGGGGCTGTTCTGTAACTTAAGGGGATCCACAATAGACCTCAATTTGTAGGTCGCAGTGGAATGAGGCTCCACCCCCCCCGCTTCTATTCTATGGGGTATTAAAGAACAAGAATATTTCGAAGATATTAAAAGGCTATTCATTGAGACCGTAGTACTTAATTATCCGAACTTTGACTCTACATTGTATCTACAAACAGATGCAAGTGGCTATGCCATTTCTGCCGCTTTATTCCAGAAAGATAATGACGGACAGGAGTTAATAGTTTCGTGAATGTTAAGAGGAAGCGAGTTATCATACACTACCATTGAAACTGAATTGCTGAATATCATATGGGCAATCCAAAAGTTTTTAAATCTATCTAATAGGACGAAAATTTATAGTATTAACTGACCACAAAGCATTGACATTCATAAACAAATGTAAACACACCAACACTGGAATACAAAGATGGACAACTTACTTACAGCAATATGAATTTGGCGTACAACACTGCCCAGGAAAATTGAAAAAGTACCTGACATTTTAAGCAGACACATAAAAAATAATGACAACAAACCATATATTACCGGTGATAAGCTACAATCAACAAATTATCGTCAAAGGATAAGAGACAGAAATCACATACATTTTTTGAAAACTTTAAGAAGGAAGTCATAAAAGCCTATAAAGGAGACGAAGATTCTCTAAGATTGATGGCGAATTTAAAGCAGCTAAACAATAAGATGACAGTCAATCGGTACGAATATAATTTCAATAATAATTTGATACATGTAAGAAAAATGAATTCAAAATATTTTAAAATTTACATCCCAGCAAATTTGCACCAACTAATGATAAAACATGCCCATATATTTTGCAACCACTTGTCGGAATAAAAGAAACCTTCTATATCATTAATAACGACTGCTTCATACCAAATCAGCATCGACAAGTACACGAAATAGTAATAGCCTGTCCAATATGTCAAGTAAATAAAAACAAAAACTATACATGTCATGGGAAATATAATCTTATAATATCCTGGAAAACAGGTGATATGGTATCTGTAGACTTTTATGGACCAATAACTACTGGACACGCTAAAGCTCAAAATATTTTTAGTGGATAATTTTTCTAATTTGACCAGACTGTACCCTCTTCAAAATGCAACAGCGAACTCCGCCATTAAGTGTGTAAAGAAGTATTGCATAGAGATTGGACAACCCAAGGCGATATTATCTAATAGAGGAGTACAATTTACTGGAAAAGTGTAGGCAAAAAATATGACTGAACGAAATAGCGGAGTAGTGGGGAGCTCTGCATCAGAGAGAAAGAGCTCACTTTAGGACTGACCTGCCGGCGAAGAGGTTGTTTGTTCTCTATTTGCGTATTACTACCGAGAGCCCTCACTTAAAAAAAAGCAAGACGCTTATTTGAAAAGGCACCATGGACTAATGAGGTATTTAGTATGTAAATGGTTGTAATCGTTTTGATATACTTGTTTGTTTTCGTGTTTCTATTTATATGTTTTATGGTTTCTTTATTGAGTGTTTACATTATAATTATAACTTAATTTGTTTTTAATAAAATTTTATATATAAGAAAGATTGTCAATAACACGACAATATATTGAAATTATTGTCTTGTATTTCTGAATATGTCGGCCAAAAAACAAGTTGTGTAAAAAAAAAAAGCATTCGCTTTGTTCGGGGTTGTTCATTTGAGAATCTTGATCATCTATGAGATCCTCACAACGTGCATTGCATCGGACGCTTGCCAGGAGCCCCTAGTATCAATTGTCGCTGAAATTTCCCTAGTAAATTATAGTATCAATTTTTGACCAAATTTTAATTCTTTCGTCGCAATTTTGGTAAATGAAGCAATGAAAAATATGTTCCTAATATAATCTAGAAACTCAGACGATGGACTGGCCAAGAATGCAGTTTATATGCTTTACCTTTGCATTAATAACTGCTGCCAATGAATGAGCAGCGAGTTGTTCTATTATATGATTGGTTTGTTTGGCCATTGCACAATCATGTCTACTGAAAACTGCTACCACTGCCATTGTCAGCTGAACCAATTTACAAAGATGTAAAGCAGCATGTTTAACCATAGGTCGGCCTAACACAGAATGATAGTACCTCAATCTGTTGACCGTCTGTTTGAGTGAATCACAAAGGTCAGCACCCTATTTACAAAAAAAAAAAAATGTGTTTGTATTATGATTAAGAAAGTGTTTTTTTTTATGTTTGCGCAAAAAAAGATAGAAGTGATTAAAACTTTCAAATAGCAACACTAACCTCAAGAAAGAGTAAAGCGGAACCCACGCCGTTCCATTTTTGACAAGTAGAGTCTCTAGACAAAATATTCTCCATCTGCAGGGCCCATTTATAAACCTTTATAATAAAAAGTACAATTTGAAAAAACTTCTTAGAAACTAATTCAAGAATAAGTTTCAAATAAGAATCCACATTTATTATAGTAACAAAATACCTATTAGGTAAAAACTAATGTATAACTATAAAAACAAAATTAATCTATTTCGAAATAAATTGTACACAAATGCTTGATTTTAGCAAATCAAATTTTCCATTAGTAAAAAAAAAAGAATGGCTGTGAGTCAAGTAAAACTAATACAATTATAGCGCCTTTTAAGCTAATAAGAATCTGCTTGATTGGCTATTTAAAAAATAAATAAAAGATTGGTTTAATGTTAATTTTTTTCTTTTTCAATACTTTACTTACTAGGAATGCATAATGTTTAAGATCCTTAGCCAGCATTGCTTCTTCCAGTTCTAAAGCCTTAACCAGTAAACTATTATTAGCTGAAGAGACTTTTGGAGCTGACTCTCTCATTTTGAATGTTAACTGTCTTGAAAGAAACTTTCCTGGCATCCACATCACTTCGCCAAACATACAAGATACCAAGAACTAGCCATTAAAAATAATAAGGTATTATATTATTAAATGAGAGTATGAAGAAAATTGTAGAATCTTAAATTTAGTACCACATATAAACAAACTTTTATGAAGGTAATCATAACGTTATCTTAAAATTTTGTACTTTTACTTCTACGTTACGAACTAAGGTTGGTTAGGAAAGCTCCCAATATAAGAGAACTTTGATTAAATATATTTTTTTTTAAAAATGGGAGATTTGCAGTAAGATGATGTCGCGTTATTTCAGGTTTATTATTATGTTTTCCAGCAAAATCACTTCTAGTGGAACTGTCACTAGGTTTCTCTTTAAAATTTAATTTTATAATGTTCCACCACCTATATGATAAATAGAATTACAAATGTATATTGAAAATTGAAGTTAAAAGGAAATTTGCCAATTGGGACTGACAAACAATAAGTGAAAGTTGCAAACATTCAACATCCTTGACGCTAATGATTTATAAGTAATTGTAATAATTTCCATTTTGTCATTATACTATTACCCATACTGAATTTCTTACTTTTTTTGACAAGTCCTGTAAGCTTTTTAACACTCGCTTATCCGCTACACCCAAAATATTAATGGCCAGGCCATAAAGTGCCACTAAATTAGACCAAGAATGTGATGCCTTAATGTCATTCTCTTTACTTGTTTCTAATTCTGCCAATTGATGTTTAAAGTAAGCATTAATTTGTTCTACTACACTTTCCATATTTGTAGAGGATTTTTTTTCTAAAGGGATATGCAGAGATTCCTAAAACAATTACAAAAAATATAGTGAAAGCAAAATTAATCGATTTTCCATATATAAAAATATATTGGAAAACGGTATATTACTTGAAATATTGAAGAGGAAAGCAATTCATTACGAATCTGATTTATCAATGTGATTAGTGGTGTTAGTCGATGGGTAGAATCATTGTCAACTATTCTTTTTACTTTATCTACCAAAACTACCATATGGCGTTCTATAGTATTCTCATGATCATAATTAAATATTTCATCTAAAGCTACCAAAATCAATGCCAATTCTCCAAGCATAAAAAAAATTGTCTGAAAGACAATATACCAATAATTTAAAAATAAATTCATTAGCATTATCAGAGTAATTTTTCTGGAATCTTGATCTTACCGAGAGATGTGATTGTGATTTAACCCATGGATATTCCTGAACAGCCAATATCTGTTCCAAGACATGGTGTAATACCTGCCTACAACGCCGTGTAAAGTTGATTACATCCGTGAGAATAGGCACTAATTCGCAAGCACTCACACATACTTCATTGCTACTCATACCTTCTCCATCTTTCAAAGAAAATAAAATGAATTTATTCAAAAGAAATGTATATAAATTTGATTATTCAAAGTTTACCTTTATATATTGAATAACACTTTATAGATATTGGTAACTTACTTATTTCGCCATAATTTAAAATTCGATGAACATATTTATTCAAAAATTCATGTTTAAGATTTTCAATTTCCATGTAAATTGCGGTAAACGTTACAAGAACCTTATTATGTAAACTACTGTCAGTCAAGACACGTTCATATAATGGGCAATGCTCTTTATACATGACCTAAAATCAAATTAGAATCAAAGAAATTCCTTGCAGGATGTTAATAAATATTATTAGTTATCGAATTTCAATCTTTTTACATATTAACTAAAAATTACCCTTTAATTGTCGTTAATACGATTATTTCTCACTTCGGTCTGTATTTCATAACGCACACTTCTTACAAACCTAAAAAGCTCCTAATAAAGGAGAGCAGCGTTTCCCGAAAAAAGCTATAAAATTTTATTTTCTCAACACTTTCTCTAGCAAATCCTTATTCTTCATTGTTTTTCTTTCCCTAAGATTCTTACTTTCTGCGAAATGATGCTCGTCAACATTCTTTCCTTAATTCTGATCGGTTTTGGATTTTTATTCAGTGTCAAAATCTTGTTCAATATTCACTTCGACTTTTAAAATTTCTTCAGATAACTGAAGATAGAGAAAAATCAGGAACTGTTGGAATTAAGGAAAAGAAGCACGGACGGAATCTCAGATATTCAACTCTTACGATTTCAACTTCCATTCAACTCTTACTTTCTGGAGATCTAAATTTTGTTAGAGATGTTTTGTTGGAGTGTTCTGAGTCCCCAGAATCTTTATAAATCTTGGATGAAGCCTCAACTTCCATTTAATGTTCATTTTCACAAACCATTATTTTCATTTAGAAATGAATACTAAAAGTTTAGTTTCCCCTAGTATTTTGTAGTGATGGAAGTGTAC
This sequence comes from Triatoma infestans, assembly GCA_011037195.1. Lineage (NCBI taxonomy): Eukaryota > Metazoa > Arthropoda > Insecta > Hemiptera > Reduviidae > Triatoma > Triatoma infestans. The sequence continues at coordinate 11,957 of JAAEAF010000012.1, forward strand.
ATTACTCTAAAGCCTAAGCTCGTAGCTCCACGAGGAATCCTAAAAACAATTTTTCTTGGAAGATACTTCTATTACTTAGTTCTAAAGTTATGTACTTAGAAATGCTAAGTTTAAACAAAATCGTTAATCATTAATGTTTATTAGGTAATGCACTCCCAGCTTCCTTTCGCTTGCCTAGAGCGAATCATGCTCAAGTTTAAACGGATAAGAACACGCGTTCAGAACGTAAACTGTGGGGAAATTTCTGTATCCCTATGCGAAGGCCAGGAAACCAACCAACCTTTACAAGGCTATTTCTTCCTTTTCTTTTCATATCCTAGCACAGAAAATTCTCCAAGCTTCCAAATCTTATGTTTCAATCAGCTTTCCTTTTTTGACAAAAAGTTTGAATAAGTTCCGTTTACATTGCTTTTCTGAGTTCTCTCTCCAGTTCAGTTGCTTTCATTCCTTTTTACAAGTGAAAAGGCGAAATATCAAAGAAACCAATTAAACCAATAACTTTGAATGAAGAATTATATTTACCATTATTTTCACTGGTGTGGTCATCGATTCTGGAAATGATTCCAGCGACTCCTTCATGCGATATATCTGAATGCCCACTGTGTCGAGGAACTGGCCATAACTCAGGAGTACTTGCTTTCCTGCACTATCTAAGGTTTAAAAAAAAACATAAAATAATATGTTAATGAGGATTTGCTTTCCATTAGGAATTCAAGCGAGATTTAAAAGAATACTTTCGAAGAAACTGTTTGGGAGAGTCTAGTTAATCTTTGATAAAAGACGAATTGAAAATTAACAATTGCATTTCAACTGAAGGATATCTAATTAAAAACCTAACTAAAAAATTAAGAGCTAAAGTATAAGAACGTCAGATGTTTATTAAGATAATAGCTTTTGTAAAATGTCGTAGTGTTGCTAAAAATAGAAAATAGCGATTAACAAAAGCAATATAAGGAAAATTCATTGAAATATACCTATCAAATCCATTCTGATATCTGGGTAATCAAGCAGTATCTGTTACTCTGTCATTAACATTATATCTGAAAATATAGAAAGGGACAATCAACACAACAAAGCTTCTAGAAATAAACCTGTTGACTGTAAAAAAAGAATTAAGATAATCTGTGTAAGTAAAAATATAAAACCAATTTATTCCGGTTAAAAACGATTTTATATAAAAAATATTCTTCCTTTAAAGACATGGAAACAAATAGACAGCATTTTAGAGGGGCTAATTTTTCTATAACCAGATGTACTATTTATATTCTGATCTACATTTAGCTTTATATTTTTATCATCTAAAATTCTTAAAGAATAGTTAATTATACTCGCTGCTGTAAATCACAAGTAACTTTAATTAGAGAAATAAAAATTATGCACTATTTGTTGCTTGGAAACTTTTCTAATCCGAAAAGAACTATGCACACAAAACTCACCTGCTACATATACATAATTAAAAAATAGAGTATGGTAGATTTTAAGCGAATATATATTTTAAGGGAAGAGACCTGCACATTTATCATATTTAGTGTTCTTATTGATAAAGGGGTTATTTTTTCGTAACATTATAACCAGCATTTGAAGGTATACATCGAACATCCACAGTCAATTTAAGAATCGACTCTAACATAATTGTATCTGTGATAACCAATACTTCTTGAATCAACAACAAAACTAAATTAGGTGGCCTAGGCTAATGTAAAGGCGGTAAAGGTAGGTAACAACCACATGCTATCGGGCTAGACTTGGTCATTTACCAAGTAATATTGTAACTCATTTAGCATTGAATAAAAAAGTGCCCGGTTTCAAGTGTTTTGGGTCTAGCGAAGATATTTTCAAACACTGAAAGATGGGTCGTAAAAAGAAAAAAGGTAAGCAGTCGTTTTTAGATTCTACCAGATATAATAAGCAGAACTGCAAAGATGTTCACCTACCAACGCCTCGATATCTCGTTCTTAGTAAAGAGCATTCAGAAGAGACTATGAGTGATATGCCATCCTCATTATTAACTAACATTATAAATAATGTAGCTGGAAAAGTTAATTCTATCAAGAAACAAAAAGATGGTACAGTATTAATTGAGACGAAATCGGAAAACCAGTCTGCCAAACTTTTACAGCTGAGACACTTTCCACCTAAGGTGCCGGTCCGAGTTACTCCGCATAGATGGCTTAATTATTCTAAGGGTGTTGTAAAATGTTGGGCCATGAATAATGTACCAATTGAGGAAATGAAGAAAGAACTTCAGAGTCAATCTGTAGTTGATGTTAAGCCAATAATGACCAAATTGGTAGGAAAAGATGGCAAATGTACTTTTGAAAGATCATCAAGCTACATATTGACTTTCTCTTTGCCCACATTACCAAAAGTCGTGAATATTGGTTATTTATCGGAAAGTCCTGTGCCATATGTGCCTCAACCAAAGATGTGTTACAAATGTTACCAGTTTGGACATATATCTAAATTTTGCAAAACTGAGAAGAAGCTATGTGTTAAATGTTTAAAACCAGAACATGAATCTAGTAATTGTTCTTCTACTACAGTTTGTGCCAATTGCTTGCAAGAATTTCAGTCTGGACACTCCGAATGTCTTGGATATATGATTCACAGGAAAATAACGGAAATAGATTGTATTCTTAAAAATGTGAACTTAGATGAATAAAATAGAACTTAGATAAAAGTATTATTTTGATAAAAGTTACACCCTTTTTTTAAAAAAACTTGTAAAGAATAAATAATTTTTTGTTTGTGCATTCAACATAAGCAGAAATTAATCTCTTTACTATTTAATATTGAATACTTGATAGTATGCTAATGGAAATAATTTTTTTGTTTGTGCATTCAACGTAAACAGAAATTAAAGTTAATCCCTTTACTATTTAATATTGAATACCTGATTGTATCCGAATGGTTGGGATTTTATCTGCAGTAAATGCCTTATTTCATTAATTCCGACCGTTTCAGACTTTCCTTCATGTTTATGTGGTTGTGACAGAAGCTGAAAGTAGGATTCAACTCTACAATCATTTAATGAAACCAAACTCTGACGAATAAAATCCGAAACTGGTCAGAATTATTGAAAAGAAGCATGGTATGATGGATAAATATCAGACATTACCAAAAATCATTGTAAATGAATTTCCAAAAAGTGTTAGCTCTACATCCATTTTCTAGAAATCTATTGTTTTTTAGATCTAAAGTGTAAAAAATTTGCTTATAGCACTTAAAAATGAAAGTTTATTTACAAATTGAAAAGCGGGTTAACTTACTTTGAACTTTACACTTAGTGATAAATAATAAATGAAGTGAAACACATGTCACGAGATCTTGGTTTCAATAATAGGGGTTTCGTCTGGAAGATGTGGACTTGGCTATGGTGATAGGTGATGTGATAGAGTGATAGGAAGAAATTGTATTAGTTTAGTCGAGTGTAATTCGAATCTGGTATTTGTGTAAGCCAAACCGAAATACTGCAACCGAAGGCCAGCTGCTGCTTACTAAGAAGGCACAGAACTTGGAGTATCTATGTGGGCCCAGAAAACAGACGAATATGTCTAGGCATATGTCAGGATATGTATGACTATTTTTAGAGATGTCATACGCGAACAACTCATTGAGAAAGTTGGAAGACTGTTTGGCTATTAAAAGAAGGATTTCAGTTAAGAATATCTGTGTTTGGTTTAATTATTTGAATATAAAAATATGAAATAAAAATGAAGTATCTAGTGGAAAAACCTAATATTCCCACTTCCTCTAAGCAATATATTAGATCATTCTAACTTGATTCAATTCTATTTTCTTGTTAGTTTGTTACCGAATTTTTTTTGTAATAGCTTATTATAAGTGAAAAACATAAGTTGATTTAACAATGTATTCACAATTATTTGTTTCAAGCTATTTTTTACTTTCTGAGAAAATATCGCAATCGGATCAAAAGTAAGTTTTGATGTCCCCTTATACCGCAAGTAGTTTTAGAAATAGGTCAGTATATATATATATATATAGTCAGTAGTCAGGATAACTTAGAAACGGAAAATCACAGAAAGTTTAAATTTTATGTTATATTGCGTTTAAGTTCTGTAAGGGGGCCTAATAGCTTTGGGCAAAATTGGTGAACCGGAAATACTAGTTTATAAATGGATTTTTTTTACTTTTTTGCGATTTTCATTTAACCTGAAATTTCAACTAGACATTAGGCACACGACTAATTCTTCATCTGCGATGGAAGCTGCCATTCTCCGTATCACATTATATAACTTTAAAAGAACAAATTTAGCAGAACCCGGAGATTGGGAGCTGTGGTAGAAATTTTTTAATGGATGCCCTCAGTTCTTTTATAGAGAATGGCTCTAACAGCGAGTTTACTGTTATCGACTGTTTTGAAGTGAGCACCTAAATCATTTTGAAAAGGAGATGTCAATTTATTATGAAATTCCGTCTTGGTAGGGGGTTGTATGTCGGGTGTTAGAAAGCGCCTAATCTTTATGTCCGAAATGGGAGTGTGTATTAAGACTACCATAGAATAATTACCAAGATTTTTTATTTTTAAGGATTAATTTGATGTTGCAACTTTCAATGTAATTATCTCTTGTAGGATTTCTTTTAAAAGTTTGTCCATTGACTTTATAAAAGTTACGTTACTTCTCTGTAAGGTATATTTTGATTTATTAAGAAAGCTGTTACCGCTTGTCTGCTCGATCGTTTCTTATTAGATTAAATCAGAAACTGTATTTTATTGCTGGATTGAACCAAGTTTCACTAATTAGTGCGATATTTATTTTTTAATCGTGCGCACATATTTCAAGCTAGCCTTATTACTGTTGGCGATTTGCATTCCATTGCAAGACATTTAAAATTTGAGGAGGAAGGTGTGGACAAGTGTCCATCATTGGGTGTAGTCTCGTTACTCCTTCGCAATCTTGTCTGTGCTTTCTATATACACACAAGTCTTTGTATTACCAATACCCTACTTATTTGATGTAAAATCAGTTTTAGGAATAACATTTTTTTTAACATTCACTTTTGCGTGTTTCTATGAACCCCAACGTTCACATTCCTAAGACAAAGTACTTTTTTGTACTCATTAAAATATAAAGATTTTAAAACATTAAGAGTTTTCAAAAATATACATATTTATACACAATAAAATCAATTCGTACATTAATAGTTTTCAAAAACATATACTTATTTATACAATACTGTCATTTTAAACTTGATAGTTAAGCAATCCGGTTAAACTTTCAACCAGCAGTATAGAAACTAGACTATATACAAAATTTTGAATATGTGGCTGGGTCCGCAATGCTGTATAACATCAACGTTTTTGTTTATGACCAATGTAAATCGTAGGAGGTCTCAAACCGGATATCTTGTCACACTGTAGATTGCCTGAGGCCTTCCAGTAATCGGATGTGACATAACTTCTTTGGTAATTTTTGCACCAGTTTTACGATCCTCAAGACATTTTCTAACAATCTTTCGATTCATATCGTGGACTTGTGGATGATTCAAAAACTTTGAAACCTGTAAAAATGTGGTTACTTTTGAAATTATGTTTAATAACATAAATCTGAAAATATTAAAATTACTGAAAATAAATAGTAAAAAATAATTTAAGCATGCTATAACTTACATCCATCCACACAACTTCTTCCACTTCCTCGTTCTGTTTGATTATATCAAAATTTAGAGGTTTCAGACTGACAATAAAGTATAAATCAGAGCAATCAAAAACAGCTGTCAAAGAGTGTCTAAAGGTGACAAGACCTTCAAATTCTGTTCTGCAAAAATATGTACTTTTTAAATAAACAACTTCTCTGATGATTAATTAATGAAAAAAATAAATTTACTTATCTAATGAGGCTTCGATATTCATACATTCGAATTTTATTTACAGTTACATTTAAAAATTTTATTTACAGAATTTAAAAAATAAGTTACTTAACAAATTTGAATTTTAACCTATGTATATTATTTATCTTATGAGACTAAGAAATTAAGAACCCAGTAAAACTGTGCTTTATTTGAAAAAATGTTAAGCAATATCAGAATAATCTTTAGTACACCTAACTTACTTAAGCTGAATTTAAAAATCATAAATTCAATTGATAATTTTATATATTTATTCATAGTATAATCTCAAAAACATTTCTTAAAAACATAATTAGTCCAGAAATTGGGCTATTTCATCTAATTAAAAGAAACAAAAAAGAGTATTTAGAATAAAGTTTCAAACATATAAATTAAGCAATTTGCTAGTTTTCCGATTTAAGAAATAAATATAGCAAATTAAGATATTATCTTAATATCTAATCTATTTTCTCTGAAGTTCTATATTACAGAGAAAAGCATATTTTTGTATATTGCTGAAAGTATATTCTCTTAAATTGCTTTTAATACCTGATATTAGTTTCTTCCAGAACTTCCCTGATAGCGGCTTCGGCGATATCTTCATGTGGTTCCACATACCCTCCTGGCAACTTCCAATAAGGTAATTGCCTATATCGCTCTCTAACTGTCAACAATTTGCTGCCATCGGAGGTTAAGACAACAGCTCCTGCACCGACCATTGTATGGGCATAAATAGGTACTCGACTTACCTCTTCTTTAGGCAACCATCGAACCATTGTTATCACATCTCCCACTCCATTATGTATCCGGAATCCATGCTACATCAATTTCACACAAAAAGTAATTTAAATATTGCTTCCTTGCATTTCCTGGAAATATTTTCTTCATAGATACTATTCATAAAATTTAATTTATATATGTTTATATATCTACTGTAATGTTTTGATATCATGAAATAATCATCAATTTGAAATTTAGGACTATCGTTTGTTTTAGCGTTTTACAAATGTAATGAATAATAGTTTGATGGTGCTTAATTCATGTGTAACTTCCAAATCTATTGCTCTGCAATATTAAAACGGAATTAGTAATAATATAATTACCTCAGCGAGCACAGGAATCCATTGGATTTGAGAGATATTAACTTTAAACCAGATTGCTCTTCTTCTATTCTGTTCCCAGTTGCTCAGTGAAGCTAAAACAGTTATTGGCTTCATACATAAAGCTTGGTCGTAAACTAGTATTTGTAATCTTATTTAAACTAAAAATCTGTTATGGTTGTCAGTCCCCGAGGGTGCAGGAATCTTGGCGTCCTACGAATATCTCAATCTAATGGTGTGAACATTCATGCTGACACAAATTATTCCTCAATTTCAGAAATAGTTGATGTGTGCAACTACTATCTACTCTTGGGCTAAGCGGGCATCAAGCAAAGAGCAGCTCAACCCAGACGAGAATGCTTTAAAACCAAATCCTGTGCTTCTTGATTGTTTTAAGAATTGGGCCCCTAATTGCAACCTGCAAGAGGGTCTATTGCGGCACCCATTCCACCTAAAAAAACGTAACTTAGCTCCCCACAGCTTATAAGTAGAATTTAGTCGTCAATGGGTATACTAAACCAAATAGTTGCACACATCAACTACCCCTGCAGACCTATGTACATTGTGTCAAGAATGGGAAAAGCAGTAAGAGCTGCTCATATGGTTAAGCTGGGTTCATAGGGGCGGCAAGATATCTGAAAAATTGGGTGGTCCCCTTCTTCCTATAGGAAATAGATCTTTTAGGGCGCAGAGGATTTAACAATGTAGCCAATCCCTATATCTACATCTACGTTTTATAAGGGCCCTCTCTCACCTATGAATCTAAAGATCTTAAGCACTGATTGAGCGGTGGGGTTCGATTCCCAAGGTGACTCCAACATCATGAGTAAGATGGGGAGCTGCCATATTATCTGCCTAGGTTGCGAATATCAGAAGCATGCTGATGAAAACAGGATGATATGACCACATGTCGTCCTTTGGCAGGATATGACTTGGTTTGAACTAAAAATGAAACAACTTGGAACTGATCTCCAGCACCTGTACTTTGTTAGGAGAAATCTACGGATAAAAAGTTCGGAACAAAAGGGAATAGCTAACAATCTCGGAGATATTTTCCGTGATGACCTGCTCATTTTGTGATCATCAAGTGGTTTCGGGCGTTCGCATATCATCAGGATATCTTGATAAACAGTGTGATCTCAGACTTTCACAGAGCAAAATCAGTTTACACACATTGGGCAGTGTTTGGCTGTAACAACTCGAATAGAAAGGGGCGGGACCAACCACTACAACAACTACTCATATCCTTTGTAAAAAATAATCTTAATGAGTTGTTTATTATGTTCGATACTTTCTTTCTGATTTTTCTTGACGTGAAATCAAACTGACCTTTAAGTTTTTCAGTGAATTCATTCATATCACTGCAAGGTTCATTAACTGAACTAACAGTCACTCCACAATGAATATCCTCTTCCCCTGAGAAAAGTGTTGACATTTCTCTCACTATATTCCAATTAACTGCACTGTCGAGCAACTTTATAAATTAATAGGAATTCTGTAAAAAGACTAATATAAGACCAATTTTAACAAGGACATACTGATTGTGACGTACACTTTCCATAATAATATGTTTTTTTCCTAGAAATTTAACAAACGAATTTAAATAAATATTCATTATATAACCTGGTGACACCGTTCTCGTTGTCGTCACGGCACTTTTGATAGGTTTTAACTATTACTTATAAACATAGAACGTCTTCTGGCTATGATTAACTACTTTGCTTATCACTCTAGCTAACCTTACTTGTCTCTAACAACACCATTAAACCTTTCTCAAGAGCGCGCGAAAATTGTAAGCACTTTAGGATAAAATATAAGAACAGTGACAGGGAGCGAGCAAACGCCAAATAGCAATTTAAAGTGTATGTGTTTTGTATTGTAGTTGTTACGTGGACATGAATGTTATGTGGTGCATTTGAGGCAGGTTAGAAGAGGTAGAAAATTCTTAAATTGACTCAGTATTTTGACTTAGTCAAGAGATATGTTTTTATTATATATTTTTTTAAATTGCTTTTATTCTTCTTTGTTTATTATAGAAGCCTACATTTTCCAGTGGGATGTATTAGATTTTTATATATTATTAAGAATTTTATACTAAAGAAATGGAGGACTACTATAAATTGCTAGGATGTGAAAGAAAGGCCAGTTATGAACATCTTAAAGAAGCTTATCATAGATTAGTTGTGAAACATCATCCGGACAAGAATGAATCAGCAGATAGTAAAGCCGTTTTTCAGAGGATTGACAGAGCGTGGAAAACCCTCAGAGATCCATTTTTACGAAAAAGTTATGATAGTGAATTGAAGCAAAGTGAATTGAACCAAGGATCTCTAATATACGGCACATTTACCATTAAACAGCTTTCATATGATGCTGAGGAGCGTATCTATTTTCATCCGTGCCGATGTGGAGGACAGTATTATTTTTCAAAAAATGACACCGATGAATTCAATTCATATTTGGTAAGTTGTGATGCATGTTCATTGATGATTTCTGTAGATCTGCAATCCTGATTAAATTAGGTAGTTTTGCTTTGAAATAAATATGAAAACTTGTACGATATTTTATTTTGTCGATATAAAATACTGTTACCTTTTTTTTTAATAACCCCAGACAGGCTGTTTATAATCCATGAAAATATTTAATTGTACTAAGTATTGTTTTTGTTATTTATGCGAATCCTGCCATCAAAACTTGATCAATGTGCTGTTTATTTCTGGAAATTCTTCAATTTAATGTGGTTTAATAAATATACTATTTTCTTAATTGTGGTTATAATATATTCCCCAAAACTTATTTATATTTAATGGATATGAAAAATGATTTTCTTCACGTCCGATAGTTGAAATTACATTAATTTAAATGATATTTCATTTTTTACTTCAGGAGTTAGTTATTTTTCATATAATCTTCGCATAAGCAAAAAAGATTTTTTTTCCTTGGAGAAAGGTGAGATGAATGAATGAATTATTCCGAATTACCACTCTTGTCTGGTAATTTAAAAAACATCTGAAGTTAAAAAGAAGAATAGTATTTGTAGTCGGTTGCTATGGCTACAAGTGACGCTACTTTAGTTGCAAGAGCCAAAAATAATTAGTGTATTTGATTAGGTTCCCAACATATAATGGCAGCTAAAGAACATATCCTTCACGGTAAAGAATATATTTGCATAGATTTGGCTAAAATTAATAAAGTTGGTCAGGCATCCTAACATGTTGCTAAACAATTAGGGAGGTTGTGTATAATTAATAAAATTAAAAATAATGATAATGTATTATGTTAATACAAGGCTTCTTGTTGTAAAAAGTACATGTAGAAAGTTTACTTTGGGATGTTTGATTAAATATCTTATTAGTTTGCCCTTGTCAGATGGATTTCAACTTTAAATTTCTATTTGATGATTGAGAATTTTATAGCTTCTTTGAGAAATTTTAAAGAATCCTCTGTACTTAAATGAATTGTATTATTCATGAATTGTATAGTTTTGTTTCAAAAATATTAAAATAGTTATAAGGTAATAGTAAAAATCAGCAGGTTTCCATAGGTCTCCATCTTTAAATTAAAATCGTCTGGAATCAAAATAACGGTCATTAAACTTACACAGCTTACAACTAATTAGTATTTTCTAAATTTCTTTTTCAAAGTAAGAAATCAGTGTATTGTTTTGTGATTTATATGTAAATATTCTAGTTTGAACATAAAAAAAATATAACTATTCGAGCCTTTTCATTGCTTAATGTTTGCCAGATTCTGTTTAATTTTTAGATTTGAAGGAGAAAATAATGGATAGCGGAAAAATACTTAAGATCAAATCCGAATTGAGGCATGAAATATTGGAATTACTAAGCATGTCAGATATGAAAAAGTTGAAGAAGCCTGAACAACCACCCGACATTATTTTACTAAATTATCTCATTAAGGAATATCTGAACTGGCTTGGCTATTCATATACTTCTTATATGCTATCTTCAGGTATTTCATTAAAATTTTTACATCTTTGCCAATGTGCTTAGATGCTCAAAGGGCTTTAAACTTTCTATGCATTAGGTAAAATCATTTTCATTCACTCAAAAGATGTCTTATTTTCATTTCATATTGTGTCAGAAATCGAGCAGCAAAAAACTGGTCAGGTAACTTCGTGAAAAGTACTTTAATGCTAACTACAAACATACGCTGTTTTATTTCCATGCAACTAGTTTCTTTGTTTCCATCTTTAGTAATAAACCTTGCAAACGTTTATTGTGTTTTTAAAATATGAAGAGCGAAAATTATTTTTAGAAGCTTTCTTTAATCTAAGTTCCGCTAAATTCTGGCTCTGACTACATTTGTTGCTGTATTTTTTGGACGTTTCTTGCTGTTCCTTTTGGCAATAAAACTTAGTTTATTTCTGCTTGTTTGCTTTTAAGGTTTTCAGCACCGTTGTTGGAAGGCACCGTTTGTAGACATAAAGGCTATATTGTATCTTCCTTTGGTACTAGTGTTGTATACAGATTATAGTCATCTTTAAAGTCTAATTGTTAACGAATGTGTGTGGTGATGAGTTCGTTTGCCTTGAGTCACAAAAGCCAGGTAGTCAACATCAACTGTCACTGCCAGCCATCATGTATGAATGATAAACGGTTCAGTGTAAGTGTTATTCGTACTGGTTGGTTGGTTTATATAAAGAGTGCACTTTCCCCCCAAGTGTTCAGAACCGTACATTTCATTTATCTTTGGTTCGCATTCTGGTTATTAATTGTAATTGTAATTATTAAAAGATTGATTTGTGGGCAACTCCACCTTTCTTTGTATCAATAGCATAAATCCAAATTTTCTTATATATACAAATCTATTAAGCAAACATTAAATTTACAAAAAAAAAAAAAAATAAATACAAATAAAAATATGTTATATATTATTTTTATAATTATAATTTTTGTATATTATTTGTAGTATTGTTTATAAACAGGTAACAAATCCAGTGATTACTACAATAATGACAATATTTACAAAAGTTGCTCTTAAAAATGTATGTAATCTTCCCTTATAAGCCTACAAAAGCGGTAGTAACAGATCCAAGCTGAAATAAAAGTAATAAAATGCTAATAATCATCTAATCCCGACGCGGATCTTTGTAAAAATGGCGAATTTTTGAAGGTGGAGAGAATAGTTGAAAAAAAAAAAATCAAAGTTGCTAGACAGATTAGCGAATTTGAGTATGCAGGAAAAACGGATAATGGTAAGAATAATCCTAGAACGAAAACGTTTAGAAAAATTATTTCTGGAACGGGAAGTAATTTATGGAACATGGAAATTGATCAAGGAAAGAAGGTCAGAATAGTATGTCAGGAAATTAACTACTTTTTATTTTAAAAAAGAATTATACTCGTAATATCGGAATTCCTGCGCCTTACTCCCTTCGGTTCAATTCCAAGACGCGACGTCTTGGTCAATCCTACATGAAACCTGTAATTTGTAACTAAAACTAACAAATGATTGACAAATAAAAGTTCTATCTCTTAACTTAATGAGCTGTTAAACAGCAAAAACTTATGCCTAATCTAGGAATTGTATTCCTATATTAGAGTTTGCAGATATTTTATTCATTTCATTTTTCACCTTTTCTCTAAGTTGACTTTTCTGTTAAAATTTATTTACTCTCATTTATGAGAGTAAGAATAATAATAAACGCATATTATTTGATGCTGTTTGTGCCTGTATAAATTTATACTTTTTGTTACTATGTTTCTTTCTTTTTTCATTTTCGTAGTCTGTTTAAATTTCAATTATTCATTCCTTCATTTCTCTTATTATATTCTACTTTTTTTTCTTTTTTTTTTGTAAGAATGCAACCTATGTCCGATTCTTCCGATGGTCGCAGGCCAAGTGGCTGTCTTTATTTATGATAAAGACTAATGATCTTCTTTTAGGTTTCCGCGGTTATTTTCATGACAAATAATTGAGTTTTCTGGTTAAGACTGCGACAGTGGTTTTGCCCATTTTGTAGTGCGCCTCTTCACGGTCGTGGCTCTTTCTCAACCAAGGTTGACATTGCTCCTTAGCTTTCAAGGTGTGATGACCGTGAAGAAGCCTTGCAATATGGGCAAAACGTTGGTTTATAGGAAACCACTGACGCGGTCTCCACTCGGAAACTCAAGTGTTTATTAAACCATTATTATTACTTATCCTAATTCAGGGTTGAATTTTTCGATCCATAATACAAGATAAAATTAACAACTAGTACATACCATAGCCAATAATATGTTCGATTCAAATCACTCCTGACGTTTGCACCGATCCAAAAATGAAATTTTATGTAACCATTTCAACCAATGATTCCCGTGCCATATGTAAGTATCAAACTACATGGAAGCGTGTCGTTTGAGGTGAATGTGGCAGTAATGATTGCTCCTACATAAGTACGGTTCAATGCAGGAATATCCCATTGTTTTTTATTTCCATCTGTAGATTTACTAACTTATATTGTTATTCTAGAATCAGGAATACCTCACAAACACAATACGATGAGTAGGGAGCAAATGGAAGTCGAATTAAATTTAATTGACACAAATTATGATAGCACCAGGTAAGATTTTCCTTGTATTTTTAACAAGATGTATTTGAGTATAATATTGGCAATATGTATATAATTTTCGTAATGAATAAAACAGATTTAGAAACAAACAGATTTAGATAATTATAATGGACTGGATATAAACTATAATTATTATGAATGGATATTCAGTTGTAAATTATTTGAATTTTTCAGGCCTCTGTTGTTGCAATTGATCCAAAGGTTTAAGAATGAATAATCAAATCCAAAATCTATTTAAAAAAATAAAAAAAAAATTTGGTTTTTATTTACTAATTGTATTATTACTATTACTATTGTTATTTGAATCTGTTGAGATATACACTGAAATTTATGAAATTTCATCATCCTATTCATAGATCAACAATTTTTCCCTTAATAATAGAACCCTGAAAACCGTAATTTTTTTAAGTAATGCAAAGAATGATATTCCATAGAAGCTTGCAAAGTTTAATGGAAATTTTTGATGTAACAAAAATGTGACAATTTGAAGTTAAATCATATTTCTATGCATATCATGAAACCAAGGTTACAATTTATTCTAGATAAAATGTAGCTTGTTTTATTTAAAAATCTTTCGCGAATGTATTTATAACTTGAAATATGGAATCTGGTATGGATTGTGAGTTTGTAGATTTGATTGACCAAATCACTGCCAACATTCGCCGTCTAAATTCATCTGAAGGTAAGTTCTAAGAAACAAGACTGGCTTCAGAAATTCAATTATTAATTTACTTGGTATCTATTTATACTTTTTAAAGGAAACAAAGAATGCAGAATAGTTATTATTTAAGCGTGAATAATCAAAGATAGGAATTAATTCAAGAGGAGCAAATAATATCAAATGATTATTTGTTATTTTTATTATTATTAAATCTACTGCGAAATGTTAACAAATTTATCAACTTAATGTAAAATGTATTTAACAACTTTGGAAAACTCTAATGAAAAAATATGCCACAGTAAACAGTAGCATTTAAAATTAATCTTTTTCATCGTTTCTCCATTACTTGTGGTTTGTAAGTAACGAAAAACAAAGGTTTTCTTTATTGCAATTACACACTTGTAATGGCAATTTTTTTCCATATCAGAATTTATAGTAAATGTCTCCTTTAATATTATATAGATACCGGAACATCACATTTTATTAAAATGATAAGTTTAGAGTTAAGAATAATATCGAACTCCCAAAGAAAACAAATAAACATAATTTGGAACTTTCTCAGTAGGAAAAATTTGGTGAGAAAAAAACACACGACTTTCTCTAAATGCAGTTTTCACATTCTCACAGTTTTAAATGAACTAAAGGTTGTTAAAGAAATTTTATTGAATCTTTGGTTTTGGTTTACACTTAGATAGTGAACCAAAAAGTTAAATTGAAATTGCATTAAGAGCTGAATTTAATGTCAGAACTACCTTAACATAAATTTTCCCCAAAAAATGTTACAAATAAAAGTTCTAGGTCTTTATAGGAAAATTAATCACTAATGTATATTACAATATAGTAACTTGAAATTTTAGCAAAATATTTTATTATTCTTAAGAATATACAGATGGAGAAATGAATTGACACTTTTCGAGAAAATAGGAAAAAAAAAACTGAAAAATCCACTTAAAATGGTATATTCCGGGTGACTAATTTTGGTCAAAACCTTAATATCGGGTCGCCTGCAGCACCGAAATATAAAGTTTGAAATTCTGCGATTATTGGTTTTTGTGTTATGCTGATCACACATAGACATATACAAAGATAAAAACCACCTTTAAGTATTGAGTGAATTTAATATCTTGTATTTCCGAGGAAAACTCAATTTGGAAAATTTGACACGATCGCAGTACTTACCCTTAGATTATCAAGAAGAGATAGTAAAACAAAAAAGATTAGCATTAAGAAAGCATTAAAAAGATACTAAAATTCAAAATTAAGCGATTATTATTTGTTTGATTAAGAGAGCACAAATATATCCACAGGTTATTTTTAATGAATTTACATGATCCTCACGCTATTACTTTCCTCTAGAAACACAACTTGTGGACATTTGGGTTACCCGTCTAAGTGAGGAAAGTGATAAAATACTTAGAAATGAATATTGCAAACAGTTGAATAAATTAATCAAATGTGGGAAACTTAGATATCCTTTTAGTAAAGCACCACCATCAGGACGTCTCCCATTATACAAAGATATTGTGGTTAGTATAATTAACAGATTTTAATATTGACTTCAAATACATCATACGATTATTGATTGATATATACACTAACAGTACCGTAATGATTCCGAATACCGAATCACGAATCCTGAAAAAGCCCTCTAAAGGCGATAATTAAAAAGTGGTTGCATGTAATTAGTTGAAACGTCTTCTATCTGGTACGGGAATTTACGCTGTATAAATTACTTCTCCATTCCGTACAAATTATTTATTATGTCTGCGAATGAATATAACATGCTTAAAAAAAAAAAGTGGATAAAGTTTTTCATTTTTATTAAAGCGCGCATTTTATATAAATGTATTTTTTCTTGCAGCATAAATAATTTCGTAGAGATAAATAGAATTATCCCAAACATTCATTCGTTGGATTATTTTCTACTTTAGGTAGGCAGTAAATACTCTTTACTTCATGGAGAACGCTAAATTGTAGGTAACTACTATCGAGCTTTAGCAGTTTTATATTAATAGTGTTCGGAACGGTTAGCGTTCAACTTAAGACCGGTCCCCACCAATTTATGAATATCGAAAAACCTAATTAATTATAATTTTAATTATTTCAGAATCCAAATTTCAATCCACTTGTGCCACATACACGTAGAAGACTTTATGTAAGTGTTTTGCTTAGATTTCTTTTCTACATTGATTTTTATAAATGAAAAAAAAAAACTTAAAAAAGTAATATAATTATTATTTAGTTTGAAACTCCATTCAATTTTTAAAAATTTGCTTAAACCATTGATGATGAAAACTAAATACAGTAGTGTTTACTTTTCAACAGTAGTATTTACTGTGATAGAAAAAAAAACCTGGTGTTATATACCAGTACTACTAGTATTACATACAAAATGACAAATCTTGTCAAAAATCAAATTTTACATATTTGTCTTAACATAAATATGGAGGTGGTCGCGCCATAAGTAGTAACCTTGGCATTAAAGCGCACTAAAAAAACTGAATCAAATGCATATAACATTTGAAATTTAACGCCATAAATTCCGCAAAACTACCCAGACAATTTATTTTTGAAAATGTTAGTACATATAAATGATACGGCTGTATCTGTGCAGTTAGCATTCCATGTTTTCCTCGACAGAGAAGTCGAGAAAATTTCAGAAAAGTCAAAAACCTATTGTAAAGCTGCCCCTACAGTTAACCGATTTTTTAAATTTGGAATTTTAGCAATGATTCTATGTATACTAATATTGTATTGAAGGGGTACTTTATAGGAAAGCTTAATGTCACAAAACCCCCAGAACTTTCCGGGAAAAAGTTTCAAATAAATGTGGTAGGTATTTATGTTGTAGATTGTACACAAAGTTTAAAGAAAATCGTTACTGCTCTAATCGCGACAACACTTTAGTAAAGTTGGTTGCACTCTTGTTGATAGATTTTGTCCCAAATCTTTATGTCTGATGTATTGCTGCTGGTAGTAGCCAAACGGAATTCCAAGTTTGAGTTTCCTGCGACTTATGTTTTTGAGATATTTTGTTCACACACAGACCATTCGCTAAAAACATTTTTTCGTATTGAAGGGACATCAAAGCATGTATTTCTGATGAAAACACAATTTCGAAAATTTGATATGATCGCAATACTTTCTCTTACTAAGGTATAAAAGAAAGTAAAATAATTCATAAGCAAAAGTGTAGCCAATTTCTATTAAATTTGTTTTATATAAAAGGACCCCCAAAACGTGACTTTCGGTGGTAAGAGATTTAGAAAAACTAATACGAATTTTAAACGATAATTCGAAAAATACAAATAAGTCAAAGTTAAGTTAAAGTTGCCTGTATAAATTTTTATGAATTACTTACTCAATTTTGTATTTTTTTTAAAGACTCGTTTGCATTTGAAATGGAAAAATATTTCATATCTTGAATTTATAGTTTCAAATAGAAATACAGATGCCTCTTATCACCAAGATCTACACCAGCGACGGGTCCAGGCGGACTCTCGCTCAGACCCTTCTGCGCTCATCGCCGCGTCCCATTTACTCATCAAGACATAATAGTTGTGTGAATTAACAACACTGCAGTTTAAAAAGTACAACATTAATTAACACACAACTTATTAACCATCATTATCAAAAGACGGCAATGTTACATTATTTTGAACTCTGATTTCAATCTTAAATGAACACAATCTTCACATATCAAACTTTATCACTCTCTATTCTTCATTATAGCCTTCCTATGAAAAACCTTCTCATGATGCTGATGAATGCTCTGATCCAGAACTTGTTGAGTGTCCGGATTATCAAAACAATTTAAATGTAGATCAATGTCCTCCTTGTCCACCTTTTTGCGAACCTGTCGTGAGTATTTTTGACACTTATTTATTTATTTATTTTGAAGTTAGTTTTGATGAAGAGGATAACATTTTTGAGAAGTCATTTTTATTATTAGGATAAATGCGTGGAGCAAATTGGAAAACCTACGGTCAGGGCCGTTGAATGTAATACTGATACATACAAGGATCAGGTGGACAAATTAATAGACGCTATTTGTCCAACTACTTTACTTGACGAGTTTGCATCACAAGTAGGAAGATTCACTTGTGATAACGGGAAAATGATGTTTAAGATCATTTCACGGGTATTATTTGCCATTTCTTAATTTATTTCAAAAATTAAAAAACGAATATTTTAAGCAAAATTTGTATTTATCCGAAAAATTATTGCGTTATATTTAGAACATTTTTTTAATCAAATTTGTTTCTAAGTGATAAATATTTTTTTAGGAGACAAATGATTTTCGTGATTTAGTTCGATCAATTTATGAAAGTCGTAACAGTGATATAAGCGAAACTTTAAATCAGGAACAAAACCGAGTTAAAGACAATTTTGAGAAATTAGAAGTGCGATTATTTGCGAAAACACAGGAAGAAATGAGCCGAATTAGAAATGCCATTCCAGACTTTTCTTGGGAGGATTTAGCAGCTGATAAAAAATATATTTGGAATAAGATATATCCTGTATGTTGCTTCTTCTTTTTTTTATTATTTATTAATTTCGGAAAAGGAAACTATCATGCTTAAGCTAAGTGTACGCTGTAGACATAATCTAGGTAGAGCTATCATACTCTAGCTAGATTAATCTAGCTGATTGTGTACACTGCGTTCTTTTTTTACTCTACTAGAGAGAACAGAGAGATCCTGAGATTAAATCTACAGAACCTCTCTGTTTAGTCGATACCCTGTAGCTGAGTCTGTGACTTGTGCATGACAGTGTCTTCGAGATTTAGTCTCGGAATATTTTAGCGAGAACAAGTCCAGCGAAAAAAGCTACAGTGTACATTTAACATTACAAATACCGCGATACTTGAACGGTAATTGACTGTAAAGCTCGCTAAAAAATGTAGGAAGATGTAGATATTTTAGTACTTTATTTTTAATTTGTAATTAAATTTCAGAAAATGAAAAGTGAGTTTCAAAAATGTACAAAACAAAATAATGAATACAGGGAAGTTGGCATAAAGAGGAAGACATGGTTAAAAGAAATTGCCCGTCAGCTCCAGGTATTTAATATAACATATTTATTTTCCAGTCTTACAAAAACAGCTCCAAAGTGGTTCACCATTGGAATCAAATTATTATGTATGTATAAAAAATATGATATATACAAAAATTTGCATAAATTATCCACGAACTCTCTTGTCAACAATAGGTTTCTTTCTTTTTAAGGACACACTGTCTCTATTTTCTATTAAAAATCTTGCTTAGGAATAGTCCTACCAAAACTTTGTAGTGGGTCGCAAAGCTGAAGTGTTTGTGGTACTGGATTCCATTCCTAGTTTTGGCTTTGGATTTTATTTGATGTAATATGAATAATATTATTCATCCACTTTCGTGCACGACATTTGGTGTAAATGAGTAAAGCCGCCTGAAAAAGTAGGCAATACTTACCAAAAATTTGATTGATTTATAGTTATTCAAAATTTAATTTTACGTCTTTGTTCCCAATTCTTTTGTTATATGGGAGAAAATATCTGAAACCTATTATGTAATTGTTGTTGTAATTTGGAACTTTTATGGATGGTTTGAATAGTAAAATCTAAGCAGTCAAAAATGCAGACATGGGAAATTTATTTCTTTATTTCCTAGTTGCGATGAAATAATTAAATTAAGAAATATCTTGTTTTTATAAAAAAAACTTTTTCGTGTAACTTAATATTGCAGCGATGATTTGTTTGTTTTTAGTCTTATTTAATAACATTCCTACCCAGGGCATTCAATGAATCCCAAGATTACTGCATAAGCCCAAAGAAGCCTATTTAGCCTGATCCTATTTTTTTTTTCATAATGTAAAGAATGATTCGCAAAGAGAAGCAAGCTTCTACATAGCCATATATGCATCACGGGGAACAAATAGCCTCGCGATTCTCCTTTGCATCTTCTCTGTATTGAGTTGAATTGAAAGGGTTTTAGTATAAAGTCGCCGCAACTCTATAGGACTGTTGTGTCAATCATTTTTTTTGAGTAAAATCCTCCTATCTTGTCATATTAGTCAATCTTAAGAATTAGATGTTTGCTTTTTTTACTTCTAATATTTGGAAACCGAGCTAATCAAATCCTTAAACATTTCCAATGCTGTTTGCTCTTATTCCTCGCAAACTAGCAGCGGCTCTCATTAGCAGACTATGCGGTGCATTAACGTTGAGCCTGCAGTTGCCTGCAAATAGTCACTTCCATCCTAGTGGTTCTGAGAAGCCTTGCTGGAATAGCTCGGCGGGAAATTTAGACGAATAGTATTAATGATTTTTTTTTTTTATCTTCTCTGATCAGACAAAATGTATTATGCACCCATTACTCTCCGATAAGGGCTCTTGGACAGCCTTCAAAACCTACAGGGATTAGGCTATATATTAGGGAAAAGTAGGAGCCAATTGTAAACTGTAAGTTCCTTAATATTACAAAATAGTTTGAGGCTAAGAAGCAGTACTTACGTCATTCTTATTTAGTATGTCACCCTGTCGGAATCTCGCCTGTTTATGCATCAGTCGTTCTTTGTGGATTTTTGAAGCTATCATAACATAACATCCAGTTTCTAATGTTATACTTTTAACGTTTACAGGAAGATAATGCAGAACGTAGAGCAGAACTAACACAGTTATCAAAACTCCTAACTTCACTAACTATCAGTTATGCTTGTTCACAAAACAAACTTACAGAACATATTGCCTTAATGGAATGTGAAGCAAAGTCGTTGAAAACCAGGTTTTTAAACAAACTAATATTTTAATAATTTATTGTAGTATTTATTTATTTTATTAAAGTAAATGTGATAGTGCCGCATTAAGGTACCATAAATGATATGGCACCATACTAATGCTTGCAAATTGTTTTACATTCTAACGAAATTGTTGGAGCAGCTGTTACATATCAAGCACTATACTATGACTCTTTTAATAAAATCTTAACATTCTAAATATGGCTGCAAGTTGCGTCACTGAGTTAGGTGCTTCATAATATGCTTAAAAACGAATGTGACAACTTTATGATACCAGTATATAAGGGATTAATAAATTAGTAGTATTTGCAACTTACAAGGCAACATTCTCCATAGAATTATAGTTTCTTGCTCTAGCTTGTATGAATGAATCAAATATAGATTATTTTTTTTTAATTAAAGCTTTTCTAGCTTAATCCGGTTATTTTTTTTTCTTAAAGGATAATTGAAAATCAAAAGATAATCGAAAATATGTTAAGCAAGATTCAAACATTACAGAAGGGCTAATGTTCACTGAGGAATTCACTTGGTAAAAAGTACACACTTAAAAAGACAAATTTTATGTAAAATAAAATATTAATTAGGTTATATCTTGTATTGTTTGTTAATTAATTTAGTCAGGGAGTAATTGCTATTGTCAGATAAATGGGTAGTAAAACTTCGTAAGTGAAATTGATATGATATAATTTTGTTTTAATATTTCATGAAAAAGATTAATGCAGATAATATTTAAAATTATTCCTTTAGAGGGTTAGAAAAATAAGTATACATATACTTACAATAGATTTTTTATTCACAGTTTTATTGATGAATCACAATTATTTATTATGATTCAGGTTTTTCATCAAGGGGGACTAATTTTTGTCGTTTATTTTAAAATAGGAAGTATTATATTAATTTTTGCACCAAGTGGCAGCACATTATAGAGATGATTTACAAAAATCTATTACAGCTGTTTTTTTTTTTTTTTTTACATTTAAAATGCAAATATACAAATAAATTGCCATGGTAATAAGGATTAATAAAAATGAAGTGTATTTAAAATAGAATTGAACTTTTTTTTGAAGAGTAAATTTTATTTCGAGCATGTTAATTGCAAGGTATAATTTAAAAAGAATAAGTACATTGTGTGTCAATAGAAGACGCTCCTAAATGAAAGTTTCTTATTCTGTTCAATCAATGAGTGTTAAAAGGTTTTTTTATATATATTACTTTGAAATTTTGTATTTGTGTGAAACATGAAAAGTGTAGTTTATTGGTGAAATATCCGCGAACTTTTATTTTTTATTGATTTATTAAAGGGGAATTTATTCCATTTAAAGTGTTTGCACAAAACAGTTTACCTACATATAAAATATCCATAAAAATAAACAACTCATATGACCTTTGTAAAATCTATAGAGAATTGAAATGCGATTAACTTTCGCTTGCTCATTTGATTGGTGAATATTTCGAACTTAATGGGAGCGCCGAAAATCTTTAGTAAGACAACATTTCGTTAAAGTCAAATGTGAAGTGGGTTCCATTGTGTTTTTCAATTTGACTGGATTACTTGGAAAAACTTTTGTAAAAGTCAAACATTGGCCCATTCCATGATATCTCTAGCCCACTATCTTTGGTCACTAATTGTACGGGTGCTCTCAGATGACTACTTTTTAATAATTTAGATTCATGTGTATTCCGGCAAGGATCGGTACATAAATCAAATTCTAGAGACCAAAATGAAATCTTTTTTAAACTTCCTTTATTTAAACCAATTTAATAAAACGAATACGCGGCGCTAATAGCCTTAGAGCATAAAACAAGAAAAAAAAAGGATATGGGTTTAAACTTTGTTAGTGTAAAAATTTTAAATTTTCGCATGAAATGTTATCTAAAAAAAAAAGGTTTTTTTCACATATTATACTCGTATAAGAGAACGTTAATATTATGACAATGAAACCATTTTATCTAAAACAGTATATTTTGACAGGACTACACTATCAATAGTTCTCACTGAAAGAGGATAGGATGTGCGATGATCCAGACGATCTGAACTATGATTGCAACTATAATATGTTTCTTGCAAAAACAATGCTTGGCAACCTTAGATTGCAACAAGGTAGATCATTATTTGTTCTTATTATTTTTACATTTTCTTTTCTTTCTTTATTTTTTTTATAATTAACAATGCTCGGTAGAGAAACACCCTAAGATTATTAACATTACACAAAAATAAACTTAAATAAAATTAAATCTCTCACATATATGTTATTTAACACAATTGTTTAATATTAAAAGCTATTATTTATATATTAGATTAATTTTATATTTGCAGACAGGATGAAAGCACAACGTTGGTTAAGGAAATTATCACTTTGCAATCGTTCGGTCCAGGAGATGAAGCTGCGAAATGACTTCATGTACCATCTAGTTCTAAACATTCAGTCTGGAGAGCTGCAACCGCCATTTTCTCAGAATCCTCCGGCCGGTCCACTACCAGCTATTGCACAACTTCTTGTAAGTTTGCTTCTAATATTAATTCTTCAATAATTTTGCAATTGTGAGAATTATATCTTTTTCTCAAACAGTTTGTGGATCTGTTACATTCTTCATAATACATGTAAAGCATTGTGTCTATACGCGATTTGTGCATATTACAAAATATGTGTTTCATTGTGCATATCACAAAATATGTTTGCGTTTTTAACGTTTAAGAGCGTTCTGACAGTTGCAATTCTCAGTAAAACATTAGAAAAGACATCAATCTTTTTTTATCTCTACTTTTAGGTGCTGGCGAATATGTTAACGCTTTAAAAGTTTAGTTAAACAAAAAATAATAAATGAAATTGTACATTAAAGGAAAAACTGATGGCACTCCCTAAATTAATGTTCAATAAACGTTATTTCAATTAATAGCAAAAGATATATATGTATTAGAATGGTGTTTCTGATTTATTGATTTTGATAGAAAACTTTGTATACAATTCTATCAAATATAAGTTTGAACGTCTTGTGATTTTTAAGATCTCCTCCCTAGAAAGCACAAGACCAAATTAAACAAAAAAAAATTCAAGGCATAAGAAAATCTAGATTAAGATTACTTTTTTTGTGAAAAAGACGGCGATATCGTTAAATTTGTTTAATATATTAAAACAAAAACCATTGTTAAATATTTGAAACAAAGGCTGCACGGCAACAGGCTGCTGCTAAAAAAGTAAGAGTTATCAAATCTGCTAAGTAATCAGTTTTTTTACTGAAAAAGATTTTTTTTTGTAAATAAAAAGTTCCATCCTCATTAAAAAAAGGAATTTAAGCGACAATTAAAAAAAAAACAAAAAAAAAACATTAATGACTTAAATGAGGACTGCAGTCTAAAGAAATTTTCCAAAACGCTTATACAATTTTAGTGAATAATGTAATAATATAATTCTTTTACATGATTACGTCTATTAACTTTTATACAATATGTTATATAACTTATTAATTTTGTAGCCTGGGGGAACAGAAGCGACATATCAAGCACAAATTGATACTTCGGCCGGGTTATGGGCTTCAGACGTTGACAAAGCAAGTGCCCAAAGACCCATGGTCTATCGGACTTCCCCAGATGGCGGAGCTTTCCTTGCTGCACAACCAGTACCTAAAGTTGGAGCATTTTGCTATTTGGCGGTAGTAAACAAAGATCCTGGCAATAAGAATGAAAATGGTTGATTTTCCTCGCAAACAATTTAAAATGTTTTCGTTCTCTTGTCAACAATGTGTTTTTGTTGTTCGTTTTTGTGTTTTGTATATTCTAGTCATTGGTTTTAAAATATATGTATTCAACAGTGTACTTATTTTGTATAGAAATTATCATGAATGCACCAAGAATTTTTAAACTTACTACGTTCTCTAGCGCTATCTTCATATTTAATAAAAAGATATGCAAGGAATTTTAGTGAAAGATGGCTAAAAATATGCCAAAATAAAGATACAGACCCATTTTTCTGTGTCATACTATAATAATTTTTATATTTTCATATTCATGTTAGGATTAATCATTTGGAGATTCACCTATTACATTACGAGAAATAATTTTTATGTTAACAAAGAGTATATTTAATAAAATTCAGAGTTAACTACTGAATCATTTACATATCATTTTTAATAAAAAATACTTTTGAGACAATTTTACATTTTATACTTTAAATGTATATTAAAAATTGAATTTAGATGCAATCGCCTATTAGTAAAAACGAAATAACACTGACTGCCTAAAGTAGGACTTTTTGTATAATAAAGAAATAATCTGCCTTCTACTCCTCTTTTTTCAATAAGACATCATCATCATTAATAACTAATTTTTTGAAATGTGTAATAAAGACTATCGATTATAATATAAGGAATCGATACTGGTCCTCTGATGTTTAGAACTACAAAGATGGCGGCACTTAACTTTAATCTGGGGCAGTGACGGAAGTGTTTACTTCTCCTGTTTACAATTTTTTTAATTCTGTTTCTTTAAGGAGCAGCATGCTAATTCGTTCATTGGATTAAACTCCTAGTGTTTCTTTGTGCATAGTCAGTTTAAAATTATTTTATTATGCCCAATAGAAACAAGACTGGGCCTGTGTTATGGCAGTGGAAAGAAATTCATGTCAGCAGCTCAAACAGTATGATTACTTGTTGAAATTTTTGCTGGTAGGCGATAGTGACGTTGGAAAACAGGAAATACTCAGTAATTTGGAGGATGGATCTTCAGAGTCTCCGTTTTGTAGCGGAAGTGGTTAGTTCAAAATGATAATGCATTGGTTATTTCTTTATTATAATAGGCGATTCGATTGCAGTTACGTTGCAGATGTTTGAAACATTTATGTTTTTATTTGTTCAAAATAGTGCTGTTATACGTTTTTAAATCTTCGTATTAAGAGCTTGGATCCTGCCTTCGCTCTTCGATGGTTGATTAGCATTATTACAACAATGTTTACTTTTTATTGAAGTATTGCAGTCTCAGAGAGTACACTGATAGACATTTTAACGGGGTTCCAAATTAATGTAAAACGTCATTTAGTCTAGTTGTTTTTTATATTTACGTGATAGTTTGCAATTTTGAAGTAACCATGGAAATCTGGTTTCTTATTTTTAGGCTAATTAGAAATATAATTACTGAAATGCATAATAATTAATTATTTAATGGATATAACAATTACCTTGCTAATTTGATGTTATTTCCTAAGCATACAAAACAACTACTATACTGTTGGATGGTAAACGGGTAAAACTGCAATTATGGGACACATCAGGTCAAGGAAGATTCTGTACAATTATAAGAAGTTATTCCAGAGGTGCACAAGGTATTTTATTAGTGTACGACATTACAAACAAGTGGTCGTTTGATGGAATTGATCGATGGCTGAAAGAAGTTGAGGAAGTTAGTCATCACTTTAATGTGGTTAAATTTTTTTTAGTAAACCTATAATTCCAAAGCTAATCGGTTTATTTCATTTTACAGCACGCTCCAGGTGTTCCAAAAGTATTGGTTGGTAATCGTCTTCATTTGGCTTTTAAAAGACAGGTTACCACGAGGGAAGCAGAAAATTACGCCTCTAAAAATAGTATGGCATTTTTTGAAGTGAGCCCCTTATGCGACTTTAATATCACTGAAAGTTTCTCCGAATTGTCACGACGTGCTTTGCATAGGAATGGCATGGAAAGACTGTGGAGATCTAACAAAGGTACCTTCTCAATTTTTTCTTGATTAGTTTGATAGCCAGGATCATCTTGTCTTATTGCTTTAAGTGGAAGGAAATATTGCAATCATGTCAAGTTTTGTATTACAAACATGTTTTGTGGGTTCCCAGAGTATGCAAAAAAGTTTTGAGCACTGATCTGTTTACATCGCCCAATATCACGAATAACAATGAATCCACTATACGTTCTCAATGCATTCTCAAAACAGTGTATTCTTAATATCGTAATAATAAGACGAATGTTCTGCTTGCCACATCTTCTTCATATATTAAACTTTTGCAATGCTTCTTCAGCACTGCTCACTTCATTAGGATGATGGATGGACGATAAGATTTTCCAATGCACAGTTATTTATTAATCTTCAATATTTTATCTCATGAGGTAACATTTAATTTGTCATTTCCAAATAGAATTTGAATTAGTTTGTAATTATTTTTAGGTTACATATTA
This sequence comes from Triatoma infestans, assembly GCA_011037195.1. NCBI lineage: Eukaryota > Metazoa > Arthropoda > Insecta > Hemiptera > Reduviidae > Triatoma > Triatoma infestans. The sequence goes on from JAAEAF010000012.1 coordinate 39,078, forward strand.
ATCTGTCATTGAACCCCTTAGTTATTCCACCTCTGGATATGTGTGCAAAAGTGAACAGGATAATTCAGAAGCAAAAATGGCAGGAAGTTCGATTTTATATTCCATTTAGAATACCCACGTGTCTACGAATAATTTTCTGTCAATATCTGTTGTGCATCACATATTGGTAACTGTTAAATGTGATAATGCGTTTTTTAAGTTTTCGCGATTTACTTGAAAACAATGCATCCAACATTTAGGCCTATCACTTTTAATTGAATTCCTTTAGATCCTCTAAATACCATTTTTCAGGAAAAATTTTTCACATAAAAGTGGAGTTAATCTTCCTTCTGAATTGTAATTTTATCACAGTACGTTGTTCCACCGTCTGTACAATATAATTAGAACAATTAAACTTTTAATAAAAGTACCAAATTTGATGAAAATTTGTGAGATCTAAGAGAAAGACGTATGATTTAGGCATTAGATGTTTTTGTTTTTTCTTTCTCATTTTGTAAACTTAAACTGAATTTATGTCTAGTCTAGCAAAATCTCTTGTTTAGTAAAGTTAGTAATCTGGGAGCTATTTCCAGTTTTCTTTTGTACATTTCCTTTTCCAAAACATAACCCTTATCTTTCAATCTAGTTGTTTCTCTCTTATCAAGAACTTCAGCAAAATCGTAGGACAGATTGAATCTTTTGAATCTAATCACTTCTCAATTTTTGTTTCCTTTTGTCACTCATTCTAATTTCATTGACAGTAGTTTTACTTCTAGTCATGGTTATTCATGTAATTCTTTTTTAGCATAACTTCTTTTTAATTCCTGATTCATTTTTCTTAGAATCTTTAACTCTTTTTATCACTTCTACCTCATATGTTATAGATTCTCCATGACATTGTTTCCTTCTTTCGTACATATCTTCGTCTTCTGTGACAACTTTCTTCTCATCTTTTACAGTGTCATTGTTAGCTTCTTCTTTAGAGTTTACATTTTCCTTTCAACTTTCTCCCTTTTAAAGCTCTTATATGAATCTCGTTATCTTGACCAGTTGTTGCCTTCTTAACTTTCTTAATAACTTTTTTACTTTCTCTTATTTATATCATGTTTCTTGTCACTTTTTATATCTTTTCTTATTCTGATAAATGTAATAATATAATGTTAATGAAGATTCTCGACCGATCTAATAACAACTAAAGGAGATCTCGAGGAGCGGTCAATAAAATGTACACTTTTTTTTTTAAATCTTTTCCAACGTTTCGACAAATTTATTGTCTTCTTCAGGGATAAAGATAAAAAAAATGTTAATCGGTGTTGGATATATTTTCCATAAAACAAACTAAACTCAAATTATGTAATAAACAGAGAGAGTTACTAACTATATGAGCTACATCATCAGAAATGCTCATCAAAAATAAGCTACATTTCTGATGATGTAGCTCATATAGTTAGTAACTCTCTCTGTTTATTACATAATTTGAGTTTAGTTTGTTTTATGGAAAATATATCCAACACCGATTAACATTTTTTTTATCTTTATCCCTGAAGAAGACAATAAATTTGTCGAAACGTTGGAAAAGATTTAAAAAAAAAAGTGTACATTTTGTTGACCGCTCCTCGAGATCTCCTTTAGTTGTAATAATATAATGTAATATAATATAATATAAAATAATATAATTTACTTATTCTTCACTTGGTATTTCTTAAATTCTATATTTCTTTCAATATAATCTTGTTTACTACCTTGTTGAATATGTGGATGGATCAGCAATGCTGGATAACATCTGGTATTTTATCCGTCGTAGCTAGCATGCATATATTTTCTTCCTGACCCTTTCGGATTTTCATCCATCGTCAGAGCAAATTCACCAAGTTCGTGTAGAGAGTTTACTTCAACGTAATGTTTCTGTTACTTCGGATGAAAATCCGAAACCGGTAGGAAGAAAATAAATATGCATGCTACGACGGATAAAATATCAGATTTACTACCATCTTTAAATGATTCGTCAGTTTTTACTTCCTCTTACTTCTAGGATAGTAAGAGGAAGTATTGCCATCATGCCAGATTTTCGAAAATGAATTTTCATCGGAAATACATTTATTGGGGTTCCCGGAATACGAAAAGAAAATGTTTTTAGCGAATAATCTGTTTTTTTTTTTCATTCCTGGTGAGACTACCCTTACGCTAATAATACATGCCCATAAATAATATTTCATATAGATCTAATACTTCTTTAAACGAATTTGTAAAACATTTAGTTCCAATTTAAATTTTTAGAACACAATCTTAAAATTGAATAAAATAAAATTAAAATAAAATTGAATAAATTATAATTGTGAAAATTTAAATTAATTATAGAAGTTGAGAATCGAGATTTTTTAAAAATTTTATAAAATTTTCACACAATAGTTTTGTATCAACTAACTAAAATCAGTAACTGGTCACGATGTCTCCTGCAAAACAGAAAACCGCCTAATTCCGCTTTTTTGGACTCAAATATAGGGCACTGAAGGATGATGTGCGCCAAGTTTGAGGTGATTGATGGTCGCATTGACATGATGAATCGGTAGTTATTTTAAATCTGTGCAAGTAATCTCGATTCTTTCAATGACCACTTATGGTGCAAAGCACAGAGTTATTGTTTTTTATATAGGAAAATATGTGTCCCATTTTTTTGTGTGACTGATTGTATGTTATTTAAATTATCAACCGAATTTAGAATAAGGCCTCCCTTCGGTCTTGCCTTTGGCCGAACGTAATATAATAATAATGCCATCAGCTATTTCCTCTACTACTTTCCATTCCTACACTTTTAAACATAAAAGAGTACTTCCAAACAAATATACTTCCTTATTGCGGAAAGGCTATATTATAGTATTTTGTTTACAGTGTTATCGCTCCAAGAGCTATGCTGCCGTTCAATAGTGGCCAGAACAACTGTTTACGGTATTGATCAATTGCCATTGCCCAGTGTTATCAAATCTCATCTGAAATCATATGCAATGACATCATATACGACCGTTTCATCACCATGTGGAATGGGTCCTGGCGTCACAGTAGGCGGATGTGGCGGACCACTGGGTAGTGGTATCGGAAGTGGTGGTAGCGGTGGAGCAACTGGATGTCTTTCGGCAGCCGGACAAAGTCTTTCTTCTAGAGTGATTTCAGCCAGTTACAAGAAGTCTAGAGCTGGTAGTGGAGCTTCTGTGTACCATCAAGGTAGTGGCCTTGTGTCTGCTACTGTTTCACCCTGTTTTCTACCGGGTGGTGGAGGCAATCAACCACACCATCATCCACCAAGGAATAGTTGCTGTATATCGTGAGGTATCTAGTGCTTGTTTCTTTCCTTTTCTTTTTTTATTTTATTTCTAAAATTGTATATTTTTCTGTTAGTTTTTACCCAAGTAGTAATTATTCAAGTCCCTTATTACTTTCTCTTTTTTTAATCATTTGAAGGCCAATTTTTTATTCCGATACTGGTCATGTTGATAATCATTTATGAAAACAAAGATGTGTTTGTAATAGAAAAGAAATGGGCTTTATGATAGATATATCTTAATGCCTTATTGTCCCATAAATTGATGTACTACAACTTATTAATTACAAGTATCAGAAACGGTGTTTTATCTAGAAAAAATGAAAGAATAGGCGCAGCATAGCAAAAAGTCATATGTAAAAGTAAAAGAAAACATATTGGGTTTACTTGAAATAGTGTTTTTTAATATTTAAGTGCATAATTTTCTTTTTAACCCAGTAGGAGTGCTATGCAAGAAATTGTTTGAAGTGATACTTGCCAGAGATTTTAGATAAAACGTGATTTAGTCGGGAGCCTAGTTTTGCCATAAGTTTGATTTTAGTAATGTATAGGCTTATTTTCTCTGTAACTGTTATATTTAAATGGATTTTACAAATTTCAAGCTAAACTTAATATTGCAGTTAACAAACAAACAGTGTTCCTTTTTTTCAGATAAATGTGCACTGATCTATAAATATAAGATATTTATTAATACTTAATTTCTAAATTTTTATTAGAACTTTGTTGATTTTTCATACTTTACAACAGTGATTCTTAATTTCTATTTTTCGAAAATTACTAATCCTTGAATTCAATGTAGGTTTCCTCGATATTCTGCTAATATTTTCATAAAAAAAAAAAAATGTTTGTTTCGAAATTATAAAGTAAAACTGAATACTAAGGTCAGAGTACTTACTGTAAAACTTACTATATTTTTAATTCATTACATATATAATTCTAATTATATATATAATTTTAAATAAAAAAGATATAAGAAGAACAGGTTCTTGCAAATTGGAGAAAAATTAACAAAGTGCTCTCGCAAGTCCCTTGCTACTCACCACTGGTTAAAAGTAAGAAATTCATATTCTTTATAGTTATTTACTAGTTTCGTGCGTTTGCTCATTTTCAAGATATTTTAGTAAAATTGTGAGTGTATGGACTACCGCATTAAAACACTAAATTCACGGATTTATAAGTCGTAAATCTATTTATACTAAAATCCATTATTTTTATTTACATACACAATAAAATAAAGTTTCTTGTTAGTGACATTAATTAATTTTATTTGATTTCAATACATTTTTTTCTTATTAAAAGGCAAATTTATATGTTTGCTAATAATACCTCATGTTACATATATAAATAAATACAAAAAAAAATATACATTTGGATGTTTTGGGTCGACATTGTAAAAAAAGGCGCCTTTTAAGTTTTTCTTAAAAAAATTCCAACAAAATTAAGAATCAAAGAAATAATCAGTAAGGGCGACAACAAGATGGAACACAACTAAATTTATTATAATTATATATTGCAATTTCATATAAATTCTGTTTTGGATTTACATTTTCGACGTATAAAATATAATCGTGTACTTACTACTTCTTTCTAGGAGTCAGATAGCTCAATTTTTTCGTTGAGTGGTAGTAACCAGAATGAATAAAATTTTGTACATTAAGTATTTGACACATCAGAAAGAACTAATTGTCTAGCGTATACATTTTATATATTGTTTATATATTTTATATATTGTTTAGCGTATTTTGCTTTCTATTCATTTCTCAACAGGTAAAATACGGTATTTACTTTCACATTTTGGTTTTTCTTTGTCCTTTACATTATAGTATCAAATCAATTCATGTGTTTTAATTACAGTTTGATACTTAAGGTGCTTAATTCAAAATTTGTTAAGCGTTCAATTTTATGGTTCCATTAAATAGTAATCAGTCACGCGAAAACAGAAAGCCGGCAGATAAGGCGAATTGATGTTAGTCATATTTTATTGACAAAATTATTTGTCAATGAAATAGTAAAAAACATAAAAAATAATATTAATATATATTATTTTTAAGCATAATCTGAAACGCGTACTGTAAATCTACTGTTAAAGCACAGTCCAAATATTCAGTATGAACCAGTATTTTAGCATTTTCGAAATTTGAGAGTGTCAGCTAGTACATTCTAAATCTTGGCCGAATAATACTAATTTACTGGTTTTAAGCGTTCATGTCTTTTTGTTTTTCCTGGCATCGACATAGTATCATTCAGCCAAATTTGGACTACTCGATATTCTAAATAATTAAAAACACTATATACATACCTATATTCAATGGGGCTATTCAATATTTGTCTCTCCTCTTAGTACTTGCTGATTAAAAATCTACACCTACACACATCTATATGATCCCGTGACTTTACGTCAACAATAAATATTTCCGCAACTCAAACGTTCTTTTATTTTCAAGGTATTTTTATGATTAATACGATAAAACATCCTACTACGCATTCAACATTCTCACATTTTTTTACTTAAACACTTTAAAAATTAGCGAACGCTTGAAACAGGTCAATGATCACATAAAGAAATCCGTTGCAGAATCAATTTTGATCTCTTATGTTCTTTGTATTTGATTTTTAATTTATGCATTAATTGCAAGCAAGTTATTGTGGCTAATTCGCCAAAATGAATTCTAATCTGCTAGTATTTTCAACACACAACAGGGAGAGTGGCAATTTCAGAAGGGTTAAGAATCACTGTCTTGTAAAGAAAATTTATTGAATACACTTGGAAAGAATGATGAAATTTATAATTGAATTGTTCCATGGCGAATGAAGAATGTGAATTGAATCATTTTTTTGGTATTGTCGAGAGAAAAAATACAAGTTATAATATAATACAATATATATATAATTCAGAATTTTACCTGCGTTGCATTTGAGTTTCAATTTCTATTTTGCAGATTATAAAGTTTAAAGATTATGAAAAGCCATCGCAGGGTTTGTTTATTTACCATGATGTATCACGTTTTATTTGCAGCACATGGTAATTAAGAAGATGTAGTTAAGAGAGGATGTAATAATTTCGAAATATTGCGAATGTATACAATAATTTGTTTCTTAAGTTTATTTTTATTGAGTATATCTCAGTTAATTTAATTTATTTTTTTCTTTAGATCATAATTCTTATTGAACAATAAAATCAGGGTATTGTAAAAATTGTTGTGATAGTATGCATACAAAAATGTAAAGTGAGATAGAAATTTAGAAACTACTCTCTAAAATTGTTTTCTACTTTGTTTAACATTTTTATAAAAAGCCCTCAAGATGTCTGCTGTAGTTTTTTTGTTTTATTTGTTCCAGGATAAATAATTAATGTATGCTATCTGTCATATAATTTTTTTTTTTTTTAATTTATTCCAGAGTCAGGTTCTTGTCAATCAGTTTTAATTACAGACCTTATTAGTCTGACCTAATTTAATCAGTGCAAGAAAATATTATTACATTTAATTTTGTAAATTACTCTATCCTGGTTCAGTCCTTTGTAATACAATTTTATTCTCGATTAAAATGTACTTCACATATACCGTAATCAAGGTAATTTTAATCGTAATAACTTTTGTAAATAAATACTTTCCGTATAAAATGAACTTATCATTATTCATATTTTAAATACTTTGTGCTAGGTTGTATTTTTTTTTGTGCAACTGTACGAAGCTGGTGGTCCTATTTGTAAATATTGTTATGTACATATTACAAATCTCTATGTGTCCTACGCCCTCATCCGTTCATTCACACATATTGTATTGGTGTAAATTTTCTTATTGGTAAGTTGAACATCTAGTTATATGTTGCTATATTACATTTTAAAAATATTCATATATTTAAATAAAGAAAAAAAAAAAAAAAATCATATATTCAGTATTGAATCATGTAATATTGAATTGAATACGAACATTGTATATTTTTATTTTTGTACGAATAATAATGGCGTGGCGTGACGATAAAATATTGTAAATTATAATCAGTATTTTAAAGTAGACTACTTTTTTTTTTTTCTAGTAGTAGTGTTAAATATGAAAAGAATTGGCAACGATATTTATTATTTTTTAATGAAATTTTGTGAGAGAATAATTATGATGTTCATTTTGTTATTCTAAGTTGCAGTTTTGAAGATCTCAAAACTTGTCTGGTCTAATTATTCTTATGTTATGAGAAACTTCACAAATTATTATTAATGCCTTAAATAATAATAATTCTTTTTATATTTGTTAAAAAAAAAAAGTTATTTTATTTTACCTTTATCAGAGTAAAAGCCTCTTTCTTAGCGCAGGATTTAGTCACTTATATCAATAGTCCAATAAATTGTATAACACAATTTACGTAAACACACATATCTCTAGTTGTTTGTAATTTAAATAATTTCAGGACCTAAAAACAAGCTTCAAATTATTTTTACCACAGTTTTTTTTCAAAACCTTAATTTAAAAAAAAAAAAAAAAAATAGCTCTAATAGTTACTTATTTCAGGCTGTTCTCTGACTAAGCATCTCCAATAATCTCTTAAGACACATCACTCCATCTGAAAAGGTGATTTTTATCTTCTTTTCCCTGTGTATCATTCAATGCAAAGCTTGGTCCTTTATTGGCCTTCATTCAGACAACAGGTTCTCGGCTCATCTCCATTTCGTTGATCTGCCCCATTCGCCATGTTTGAAATCTTACCATCTGTAACGTGCATACACCTTTAGGACACTGCTACTACTACTTTTTTTTATTCCTAGTAAACTTCTCATCTTTCTCTTTTTGAGTATCCTCTAGTCTGCGGTCAAGGTTTCATAACCTTGGTAAGCCAAGCATACCAGCAAAATATCATATAACTTCATTCATTGGAGAAAGCGATTTGAAAAAGGTGAAAGAGAATAATTTTCCGGAACGACCAATACTTTCTGCAGCCCTAGATAATAGTGCTGCTTATTTGTTTTTCTATTTTCTGCTGGTGGGTATGATCTGTCCCAGTATCTCCATATCCTTTTTAATATTCAATATGATTAACTTAACCATCAAAGGAGTTCCCTCAATATTTATCATTACTCAATTACTCTTGTAATTGAGTTTATTTTGAGCAAACTTTCTAATTTCAAGTTGTTAGTCTGCAGCATTTTTGGAATTCTTCGCCCTTGATTATCGCAGCGAAATCTCAAGTTGGATAGTAAGTTCTATAAAATATTACACCCTTTTTGTGATTAGTTTCTTAGATCTTGAACACCTGTCTTTTCGACTTAGTTATAAAGAAACCACTATCATGTGGAGATGGCTTTAAAGATAATTATGTTGAATATGGCAGCCGACTTCTATCCTTGGCAAATCTGCGATTATTCATGTACTTTTTTGAAGTAGGGAGGTTATCCATTGCCTGTCAAGGTAATGTTCACTCTTCATCACTTTCAGATTCTGCTTTCCAACCACTTTTCCTAGCGCTTATCTTTGGATTTCAGGCTCTAAGATGGTGGGAATTTTTTCATGTTCTATCCACTTATTCTGCGAAGAAGCTAGCCAATGGAACAGTCGTCGTCTTCTTCTATGATTATTTTTTCTTATGATTTCCTCACATATATTGCTTTGCTTCTTTATTTTTATAAACTCATCTCATAAGCTAGCCAATGGAACACGTCGGCTTCTTCTATGATTATTTTTATTACGATTTCCTCACATATATTGCTTTGCTTCTTTATTTTTATAAACTCAACTCATGAGCTAGTTTATTATAAATTCAAAAAAATAAAGTTATAAACTGAAAATTTCGTTCAGAGAACCTTATCGCTCTCTCTTATTAAAACAGACGGCAACGAAGAATTACAGTAGGTACTGCTTCTGCGCTAATGGCCCAAACCTATTTCCATTCACCATGATTCTGCCTTCTCAGTTCAGAAACGTGAATTCCTTTACAATTGGAGTTGTTGGGCTCTAATTTAATATTATAACTTATTGCTTGGACATTCGGTACAAACAATCACCTATTGAGGGCTACATCCTCAAGTCTAGATATTTAAAATTTAAAGGAGTACTAAGCTGTATCGGTAAAACCGGCTTTAAATATCTATTCTATTTCATTATTTCCATTTAGTATATATTCTGATTTTTCTGCCAGTAAATTGCTACCATTTTTTCCGCTAGGTTCTGATACCTAGTACATCTTTAGTAAAACAGTTTTCTAAATGTTAACATATGCTATTTTATAGATTATCATGATACTAGTACTCGTTTGCAGATTCTGATTTTTCATTAACCCTTTTCGGCAGGAGATTACGAAGGTATTGCCGGAAGTGTGGGTTCCTTTTCCTTGCTAAGTACTTTCCAAAACACTTAGGTATGCTGGTTGAGACAGCACAGCGTTAATGGTTCGTTACAAACCGACGTTTCGCCCATATTGCAATGAACTTTATTCAGGGTACTGTCACCTTGAATGCCAAAGCAACAACTTCCAGTGGGTGAACCATCGGTTTGTAACATACGACTGACGCGATCTCAACACTAAAACTTAACTGTTTTGGATGAGAATGGCCATGTTAACCTAAAAGATCATTATTATCATTATTGCACTAGAAAATTTATTGATCAATAAGCATTAGCCATCTTTGTTATTATTATTCAAAAGGCGAAAGAATTATTCTTGAAAATAAATTTTTTATTGGAATGAATTTTGATTTGATTTTAGAAATCTAGTGAGAACTTTTCTCTCTAAATTTTCTGTACATATTCAGATATACAATATGGTGTATATAGATTTATTAAAAAAATAAATCATCTTCAATTTTTTGCCATATAATTTTTTTTAATTACAAAAAAACAAACTTTTTTCTACCCTAAGACATCATTATTTTGAAAAGTGAGATTCTGATTTTTTTTGGAAAAGTAACTGCTGTACACTCGGTTATTTACATTTATTATTATTATTATTTTTGTAAGGATTGTTCTGAATAATTTGTCCAATGAAATGATTTTACCAATCAATTTTCATTGTTGATGATTAATTTCAGTTGTTTCTGTTTATTAATTCGGTGTCTGATCAATGTTGTAAAAAAGTTGTTTAAGAAAAATTTCTATTAAATTTGAAGATGCCTATATATTTACATTATATTACATTCATTGTAAATTGAACGGCGAATAAGTATAACTATAAAACTACTGATTTTCCTCAAAATAAAATAGATTCTATCAAACAGAAAAATATTGCCGTCCGATTTATATGTTTGTTGTAAATAAATAAATAAATATATATATATATTATAATATTTTATCTGTTTTAAATACTTTTGTTTCCTTCATCCATAAATATATATATATATATTTGCTTTTTATATCTGTACAATTAGCTCTAGATAAGTGTGTAACTTTTTTTTTATTAACAAGAAAAATACATTGTGATAATTAAACAAAAAAAAACTTTTAACACATCATAAATAAAAGTATTAAATATTGAATGGTTGTTTTTATTGAAAATTTCTCCACCTAAGTACATAATATGAGGCTTTACATTAGCTTCAAAAAGATCAATGAATAACCCTAATGCTTATATTTTTTATATTTATTTATACTCCAGCATATTTTTGGATTTTAATTTTATTTATTTTTATATCCGCTACCAATATATATGAAAAAGTTAAATAAAAACAATTTCCTGCAAACTCAAATTATGTAATGATAAGTTTGGTAGTTACAAACAGAAACTACCAAAAGAAATAATTCCTTATTCCAATTAGGTCTTGATCATTGAGAGTATTAATCTCTAGTCTGTTAGCAGAAGGAGCCTTTTTAGCTTCTCCATAAAATTCAATCTCTGTGCTCGCTCTTCAAATACCGGTTGGACAATTGAGAAAGTTTCTAAACGATATATTTCTGTATGCGCATAACTCTCTGGCTGAAATCTCTGTCAAACAATATATTTAATAACAGTTATAAAGTACCGAAAAAACATGTACATATTTTACATAATACAAGCAAACCGATGGTTGAAGAGACTAAAGTAAAACGTTGTTAACTTTTAACATTGGCCCCTTGCCAATTATCGCAATGCTTGTAATATTAACAACGGGCAAACTTAATATTTATTTGTATTTCATAATAGTTTTATAAAAATACGGCAGGGCTTTGTTCATCATCGCTTTTTAAAAGATAACGTAATTAATCAAAAGAAATTTGATTAGTATATACTGGGATGTGATTATGTAACTTAGAAGGTAGCTCTTAGATCAAACCCTTGATTCGCCTGAAATATAACTTCACATATTCTCCAGAACCCCTAACATCAATTTTGCCGGGAAAATGTTTCAAATAAAAGTGAATATCTGTGAAATTAGCATTACAATTTATAAGAATATTGTTAGAGCCTTTTTAGTGAAAATTACAAAAACTGGTCGGACTTCCGGTTAACCACCTTTTTTTCAAATTTAGAATATAATAATGTATTGTCGAACCTGTGATAAAAGAGTGGTTTAGGCAATACTAAGGAATGGATCTGCCAATTGGAAATGAATATCACTGTACATTATTTTTAGCAAACGACCAAGTGGTGATACCCCAAGTTAAGGAGGACTTTTACATGATAATTAGGAAGTTAATGGATTACAACAAATGGCCGGGAATGAGGATTAATTTCAGCAAAAGTGAATATATATATTGTTAGAGGAGAATGAGAGAATGATTTGTTTGTTGAGCAGGGTCGATAATCCTGCCGGTAAAATACTGGCAACAAACCCGCAAGGAAATGGTGTCATACTATGGAGTAAGATGTTATCCAAAGAGAATAAAAGAAGGATTTTTGTGGATTTAATTGAAAGTATAGACGCTTTTCAGAGCCAAAGCAAACGATCACTACTTAGAGGGTCTGTGCGAAAGTGAGGTAGCGAAAATAGATCATTGGAAGAGATGATTGATTGCAAAAGACTAGGATGGATAAAATTAGGAATGTGGATATACGAAAGGTGATGGACATTAAAAAGACAATGGAAGCAAAAAGGAAGTTAGCGTGGTATGGACATCTTGGATGAATGTCGGAAGGAAGGTGAGCAGAAGAGATGAGAAAATTGATCCCCTCGAGAAACAGGTGATAGGAGGGGGAAGATTGAGGAGTTAATGACTGGAATGGGACTGAGGAATGGAGATTGGCTAGATAAGGAGGCCAAGAGGGAAGAAGTGACTGACGGGAACCTAGCATTGGGAAATTCCGGTAAAAGTAAAATATTTCGTCCACTGTTCTATAGTTATTAGTATTTTTTCCAATGTCATTTGCTTTTTGAGAACTTATAAGTCATCTGAAATTAATAAATAAAACAATCATATTCCTCAATTGGGAAGATCTCATTTTTCATCATTATTTTAGTTTATTTTGACGTAACCTTCACATTGATTCAATTGTATCACATTGAGTAATTGAGTTTAAAAAAAGACTATGTTATATTTTTGAATTCTTTAAAATCTGCTGCCTCATCATATAACAATTTGAGTTAATTGATAATAAAAATATTAGTATAGTACAAATAAGGTTGTTGTTCTCCTGGCGACTATTTAATTATAGTGTTTAAAAATTGTTATTAAACGTTTTTACATTTCTTTTATGTTATGGAATTCATTTTAAATATTATGCCATTGAAATTTTTGGTAAAGAATAAGATATTTCAAACTAAATATATTCCTACTAGTAAATATAATAATGGACGATAGATAGTAGCACTTGATCACATGTCCTTTCTAGATAAATGGGACTTGTAGGACAAACATTGAGCAGTATTGCCCTCTATAGTTAACAGAAAGTGTACTAGAAGTTTTTATATTACACATGAGAGAAGAGTCCGCGGTACCTTTTGGAACATTTGAAACGGTTATTACTAAACAAAATCTTCAATGTTATGTTTAAGTGTAAAGTGTCACAAGATAATTATACAGTGATGCTATTAACTAAGTAAACAAGGTTTCGCAAATAAAATGTATTTAAAGTGAGTTTTCAAAATTATTTTTTAAAATCTTTTTTGTTTTTTCAATCTTATTTTAAAATTTGCATCTAATCTCTTTCGATCTTCTAGCATTCAAAATATTATTACTGTTTTTTAAAAATAAAAATGATAAAAATTACTTTTTCTGCTTGGAATATAAATTGAATTCATTCCAGTTACAATTAAAAAAAAATAGAGTTCAATTTTTGTTGGTAAGAGTTTTTTTATAGAAAAAGAACGGTTTAAAACAGTGAGAACAAAAAAGTACGTTATATAGCAGGGAGTTTAACAACTAAAACAGCACTTCAGTTAAAAAATTATATATTAATTTATAAAAAATTACAGAATAGATGGTTTGTGGACAGTTTCCTAGGTAACTGAACTGGGCGGTTCTACACCCTTAGTCATGGGAATATTTGATTAATTCCATCATTGGCTATTATCATAGTTTATGTCACTGAATTAACTTCGTTTAAAATTAACTTCATTTACAATTTTTTAATAAGATTAAAAGATATTATAACATTTACAAATAGAATAAAAAACATTACGATTCAATGATTCAAATATAAATCATTATGATTTCAAAATAAATGGAACCTTTTTCACTTTAAATGAATATTTTACAAAGTGAATGAAACTTTTTACAAATGAAATGCATCTATTCTTTTTTTTTTATTCGCTCAAATTATTTTCCCTAGTATACAATAAGAAATGAATTGATAAAATAAGTAAAATAATGCCTATTTTTTCAGGCGGGCTTAATTCTCAAATACCAAATTAGAAATGAATTAATAAATAAATAAATTATTATTTATCATTAATACAGAAAGCTAAAATGACAGTACAAAAAAAACAAAAATTCTATTCAGAATACAGATCTAGATACAATTGAACAATTATTGTAACTAGTCGTTATCGTAATAAATGGCAAAAATCACAAAAACATTTCCGTTCAACAATGGAACAGAATTGTCGCAACGGTGAAGGAAAAAATTCTTCATTCACTTAAATAATTTAGAACATCTTATATAATTTTTTAAAATGCCTTTTCCAAAGTGGAGAATACATAGGAAATAATAATATTGGAATAACATAAGGAAATATAGAGAAGAATATAGTGTTTGTTCAGCGTGCAAATGAAAAATAGAGTATTTATTTAAAGTGAAGAAGGTTTTAGTCCGTTTGTAAAAGGTTATCATCTATTTGTAAATGCTAAAATATACAAAATTTATATATAAAGATCATTTTATTGAAATATCAAAGGTTTTATGTAATACGTACAAAATCTGGTGTGAAACACTTAACTCCAAAAAACACTTGGTTTCTGGGTTGAAATCGCGTCCGTAGTTTGCTAGAAACCGACGTTTCGCCCATATTGCAATGAGCTTCTCCAAAGTCGTTACATCTTGAAAGCTAATAGAATTCCTTTTTGACAAATTTGCCGAAAATTTACTTAGTTACTCTCAGGTTCTGCTAACTGGTGAAACCCGAACATTCTATCGAAATTGCATTACAGAAGAAAACCTAACACTCAGAATCTTCCTAAAATCAAATTTAAAATAATAATAATAATAATAATGTCACATAAAATACATGGCCGCCTGCATATAGTTACACTTTGGCTCGATGGTTTCAGTCAGAATCCATCAAGCGGAAATGTGACTTTATTTTTTCACCAGTTTTTACCGATTTTCTAAAAAAACCGGTTCCAACCATTGAATATTAACCGCATATATATATAAACTGTTCACATCTGTTTAAAATGTTTTTCCTGGAAAATGGATTTTATCCCAGAGGAGGTTCTAGGATATCTGTGAGAATAATCTAACCTTTGGCACAACAATCCAAAGAAAAGGCCAAGGTTTTCCAGACGACGATTTTTATGGGCGGGAGGGGAACACTGCGGTTTAGTTCTGGCCTTTGCTACAAACTGCTGCTCTCCACTATTTCTCACAATGCTGAGGCACCTCAAGTCTTAGTCCTCAAGTGAATCGAACTGTGTGTATTTTCATAGTGAAGGCAGTAACCCTAGCCACTAGACCTGTGATTCTCAACCTTTTTCCGTTACGGTAAACTTGATAATTTAAAAATTTGGCGTCACATTAACAATAACATAAAATTAAAAGAATTTTACTTGGTTAATTGATTGATATAACGAATTGAAATTTAATTAGAAATTAAACAAAATGTTTATTTAATGACAAAATTCCAAATTACATTTAATGCAAAATTTTAGCTTGGTGTTCTTTGATAATTTCATTTATATTTGGGCGTAAAAATGATAATTGTTATTCTCATTTCGTGATCCATATTTATAAGACTGGATCTTATTTTTCGTTTTTATGTCGATAGTAACCGATTAAACTATTTGTCTAACGTCGCTTATGTATGGGTTATTCGCAGTGGCGGCATACTTAAATGTCGCGGTACAATGGTTGAGAATCAATCACTGCACTAGACCAACCCTAGTTAACAGATTAAAGAAAACATGGTATTTTCAGTCAAGATTAATTCTAAATCATCATTTTTTTGATATTTCCAACGCATAATATAACTATCGAAGTATCTTCTTTATAAAAAATAGAAAATATTTAAAACAACAATAAATATTTTGTTATAAAAATAATACTGTGATACTTGTGTATTAATTGTAATATTTACAGAGAAAAGTGAAAAAAAGAAAAACCCGTCATAACATAAAACTTCATAAATGTTTATTTACTTTTCTATCTACAGTAGGGTGAAAGAAAAACATGCGAATAGTGGTGACCATAAAACTGGTTGGGAAATGGGTAATATCAGTAAATGGAGCCAGCCGCTGGTAACATAACACACAACATATATATGCATTCGTTATATATTCCCTAGTAAGGGACGTAAAAGTGTTAGTTATAAAAATGTATAAGGGCTACAAATTCTACATCACACGTGTATTGCAAATTGATATAGTTCATTTAGTTGAAAAACCATTAAAGTTTAAAAAACTATTTATTTATTTTTTTTTTTGAAATTTATAACAGAATTTATATTAATGATTGAAATCTATTCATTGCTTACTTTCAAGCAAGTAAGTACTGTGTGAATGTTGTGGAGATGTCAGTGTGTAAGTGTTATTCGTATTGTAATTCTAGAATACTTACAAGAACCAAAGATCCTTGAAGTCATTTCTAATTATTCGTCAATGATCTCGCAACAATAACTTCAAGCAAAAAGTCAATTATTCTTAGTTATATTTTTCCATAGTCTTCTGCAATTTTTCAAATATACCTACTTCAATGATTTAGTTTAAACTTGACGTTTAAACGTATCCAACCGTTTACGGTATTTGGTATGGTATAAAATTTGGTTAATTCGCTTTCAGTAAAAAAGATTTTTGCCTGATAGACTGTGTTGATAAACACTAAACTATTCAATAGATATAACACAATTTGCCAGTAATGGATGAATGATTGAGATATACTAACCTGCATAACCTAGGTGTCATTAATTCTATCTATCTCTTCTATATTAAATGGAATTATAGTCAATTTTGGATGTCAGTTTCTATCTAATTTTTTTTTCGTTATTATGATTAATGAATATTGTTTCTTCCGGATGGTCGGATATTTAATAATGCCAAGTGTTTTTCACTTTAGAAAATCTAAAGATAGATGATGAATCCCTTTTTTCGCTTTCTGAGAATTTTGAGAAGATTATGACTGTAATTCTATAAATAACAGTTTTTCAGTAGATGAAATAGGCGAATTCACTTTTATTGGACCAATTGGATTGAATGACCTGTGCTGGGTATCATTTAATTGTCTCCCTTATATCGATCGTTTTATTATTATGAGCGATTGTTTTTTTCGTTCACTTTCCCATTTCCTTTCTCCATTACCATAGAGGCAGAGGCGGAAGTACCATGTTTTACTCTGCCGCTGCTTCTTCAGTTATTTTGGAGACACACTATTAAGAGAGAAACCCTTATTAGAGAAGTTATAACTGATTTTTTCCCGCTGATCCTCAACAATATTCTGAAACCTTAACCCACTTGTATTAAATGCTCCTGTCCTAGATTTATCTCTCTTTTCCTCAGTTAGTTAACAAAAACAAAACTTTTTTTATCGCTGTCTCCGTACAAGGAAAAACTTCATTAGGCTACTGAATTTATTTGGGAAAACTAATTCCACACATTTTGCACAAATCTAAAAAGAATTATCTATATTAAAAGTATGAAGTAATTTCGAATACTCTAAGCAGTTCTGGAATCTAGTCAATCGTCTTCGTTATAAGAATATTGTTTGCGGTAATAATATATCTTTGAACATGTGGGTTTCTAATTTTAAAATCCAACTAAACCGACCCCCTTGTTCACCCCTCCTACAAAGGGATGAACGCAACCGCCCTACCGTTTTCATTTTGGATGATTCTATTACCTTAGAGGAAGTTGTATATATTCTTTCTCATCTCAAAAATAATAAGCATCTGGTCCAGATAGGATTATTAACGAATTTTATAAATTTGCTCCTTCCTGCTTCGTTAATAGCCTTTTATTACCATGTCTATTAATCAGGGGTTTAAGTCACTCATTCACTACTTTTCCTCTTGTTTAAACATGGTGACTTAAAACGAAGTCAGTTATTACAGGGGTGTTTCTGCTCTGGCTAATATGTTTACTGCTCTTTCTTCGTCGTTTGGAACTATTTGTTAAAGAAAATTATCTGTTGATTCAATTTCAGGCAGACTTTTTTGGCGAGGATATTCCGCTATCGATAAATATTTCTGTTTTAATAAATTTAATTGATTATGAGACTCAGGGAAAAGTAAAAATATTTGTTGTCTTTATCGATTTAAATCCGCATTCAACACAGTAGATCACATGCCATTATTACTGAAATTGGTCAATCTAGGCTTAATGAAGAAGTTTATAAACACCTGAAATTTTCTTCATTTGTTTGGAATACCATCATTATATGGTCTGGATGGAACTTCTGAATCCATTTGGAAGGAACAGAAGTGTGTTAGGGCTGTTACCTGAGCCCCATATTCTTTATTTTATAGACGACCTTCCTACATTGGAAGAAAATAAGAATATTTCTTTATGCGGATGATATTGTTTTGTCTCTGATAATGGAACAACCTTCATGTTAACTTGAATAAAGACAAAGATATGGTATTTCGCACAGATTAGTGACCTCAGAAGGGAAAAGAGATTTTCTTTGAGAAAAGGCGGTCAAAAATCTACCAAAAAACTGTTTTTCTTCGTCTAATCTGGTATCAGTCCCTAATATACTGAGCGATACTATATATATTTTGTCGACCAATAGATATATTATAATTTTTTTGTGT
Organism: Triatoma infestans; assembly: GCA_011037195.1. Lineage (NCBI taxonomy): Eukaryota > Metazoa > Arthropoda > Insecta > Hemiptera > Reduviidae > Triatoma > Triatoma infestans. The sequence continues at coordinate 57,671 of JAAEAF010000012.1, forward strand.
GCAAAAACCAAACCATGCATCTTTTCAAAGTCTGTCTCTTGGATAATATAATTTTAATAAAAGAAAGTCAAGGAAGTGTTTCGGATCCGATTTTTACTTTCTCTTACTCCTAGTAAGAGGAAGTATTGTTTTTTTTTATCTTCATCTTTAACTATCTTCATTCTTTGGAAGGTAAAAATATTTAACAACAAAAACGCTTTTATATAATGGAACTATCAATTTTTTATTCATTTTAAATTCGTTAGTGACAGTTTCACACTTAGTTAGTTTTACTTTTATATATTATCTTTCAAAAAATTGACGCCTTTGTCTATAATTATTTTAACTATTATAATATCTAAATCAATGAAATCATAGTAGTTTGATGGTATTTTTCTCTTTATTTAAGGCGCGTCAACATCTTTGGTCATTTGCGCCCGGAGCCTTCTCAGTGCACTGCCGGCTCCCGGACAGAGTTCTCTCGTTACTGTCCATCACCGGACAGTGAGCTGTAGAGGCTCCTAGGAAGAAAAAATCTAAAGGCAGCATAGTTGGACTCGAACCAGTGATCTCCGCGTGGGAGTCCAGTACGCTAACCCACTTAGCTATTCCCTTCCCTTAGTTTAATGGTACTATTTATGTAAACATTAATAATGATATCCTATAGCTTTTGAATAGGGTAATTAAATCGCCTTAACTTAGCTGTATTACTGAAAAATGTTAGTAAAATATCTAGATCAATAGGTAATCTTAACCATAATATTTTTAACCATAAATTTTGTCAGATATCATTATTTACAAACTCAATAAAAAAAGTTCTTCCTTATTGTTAGATCAATCCTAATTTTAATTATGATGATATCATAAAAACATATGTTTTATTAATGAGGGTTCAATGTTATTGTATTGTAACCACATTCCTCATTAGACTTCATGATTCAAAAAAATAAAAAAATAAAAAAATTAACAGAGAAAAATAACCATTTATAACAGAACAAATGTTTCATCATAACTGACATACAAATGTATTTAAAATGTTAATGCTATTATTCTTGTTACGCCCTTGATGACATTTTTAACTATTGAATTTATTATGTTTGGCCATCCTTTTATTTTTAGAACCAAACTATACTATAAACATAATATTTGCAATTAATTAATTCCCATTTTAAATTGATTTCTATTATTTCCTCTTATTAATGTTGGCGGAAGTATTGTAATCAGGGCAAATGTTTGATTCTAATTAATAATTTTAATTTAATGTTAGAGGCCCTCTGAATTTTATAGCAGTTATTCTCACTCTAAAATTCAGACAAGTTGTTAACTAAAAATAGAGAAATAGAGTTTCTGTGTGCTTTTCAGTTTTTTTTTTATTTTTACTAAGTTTTTATTTCTTTTACTGCTTTATTGAGTTATTTTCATAGTGCAGCAGACCTTCAGTTAGACCTGTGACATTCAACCGAGATATTTCTTTCATTTGGTGTCGAGACAATGTGTAGATTCTCTTATTTTAAATAAAATGATTGACCTTTTATGTTAGATTATTACATATGTAGCGCTAAAAAAAAAATCAAATCCATTGCGATCTAAGCGATTTCTTCTGGCTCCCTTGGGAATCAGAGTTTGTATAATTTTTATTAATCTTAGAAAAATATTTTATATAAAAGTCATAGGTCATAGGTTTATAGAATTTATATTTTCAAAACGTTGAAATCATTTTTGAAGAAAATTGCGTAAGAATAAATAAAAAAGTCATTCAGTAAAGCTGCACTCTAACCATTTTCTTCAAATCAAAATTTTATTAATATATTTCTCTGCAATCAATTTTGCCAATAATTTTACAAATAAATGTTCCGAATTCGTTTCGGATTCCTTATTTAAAACTGAACAAAATTTTTTCAAGTTACAATTTTTTGTTTTTGTAATATTTTATTCACTTATAAATAAAATAGAATCTATTAAAAACCTTTTTACCGACTTTCTGAACCTCAAAACTTACATATTTCTAGTGAAAATCCAATTTCAAAAGTTTAGGGAAGGGATTAGCTCAGTGGTAGCTCGCTGGTGGACTCTCACACCACTCATGGAGGTCCCAGGTTCGAGTGCATTGCTCCGCTTAGATTTTTTTTTTCTTCCTAGCAGCCTCAAGAGCTCAATGTCCGGTGATGGACAGTGTTGGCTGTAACAAGAGAACACTGTCCGAAAGCCGGCGGCAGTGCACTGAGCAGGCTCCGGATGTCAATAACCTCAGAAGTGTTCGCGCCTTAAAAAAAAAATAAATAAATGTAAAAAATTTGACCTGAACAATCGCTTTAATATTGATCATGGCGATTCTGATCCTCTTAAAGTAAGTTTTTGTAACAAGCAGGGAGTATCATTTTTATAGACTTTTTCTTTTTTAAAGAAACGGCATGTTATTTCATTAATTTTATTAATAATTTTGTTCATGCCGGACGAGAAATATAAAGGTGTCATACTAAGATAAACATTAGTTTTGAAATTAGGTGTGTGTGTGTGTCTTTAGTTCCAGCAAAAACTTTTATGGTTGAATAACGGTATCGTTCTACGATTATTTCAGACTTATAATTGATTTTTTTAAACAATAGTTTATTACATTTTATGCTTTTTTTTAATTAAAGAAATAAATTAAAAATTTTGACAACACATAATTCATTTTTTAGTAATTTACTGTTCAAGGTGACAAGAAATATTATTGAAAATTTCTCTTTATTTACTTTTAATATTAATACAATTGTTTAAAAAAATCCGTTAACAAATTGTAATTTAATATATTTTCATTAAATTGTGATTTATATGGACAATAATAGCAAATAGAAGTTTTATTAAATTGGAACCTTATTAAAGAACTATGTTACGCTATACAATCCTCATGTCCCAGTTTGGTCGTTTTCAGTATTGAACCACATTTATAGCATTGTCACAATTTTTAACTAGTTGTATTTAGTTATAGTAACTAATTTAAGTTCTTTACCTCTTTGAACAAATTAGTTTTTGTTTTTTTATTTCATAAAATGTGATTTATTTGGAATAACAAGGTAGATAAATTATCCCAGTTCATTCATAAATTCTATTTCAAATGTTTATCATGCGAACTTTATTCTGAAAGTACACAGTAGTTTTAATTGAATTTCATCGTTTGATATGAGTTCAAGCCGGGCTGATGAATTCATTCTACTTCTGTGCTAACGCTTTTGCCTTTGACTCGATCCCCAGGCAAGTTCTAATACATTTAGATCAGCGATTTCCAAATTTGACGCATCACTTGTAACGAATTTGAAATTTGAGATTTTATTTACTATAGATTTAGTCGTCTGTTGATTGATGATGCTACGGAAACTATTGTAAGAATGAAAATGAAAAGCGAGTACAGTAGACCCTATCTTGGCTAAGTACATAATATCTGTTGAAAGAAGTTGGAAGAATTCTTACTAGAATAAGAATATGATCATACCGAGCAGAGGCGAATGGGGCTGTGACCCACCCTTGTTCGGTAACTCGATCTGGTATAGAGATGGATCCAAAACTCCGACTGGGGTCGGAGCTGGGGTCTACGGGGGCAGGCCTAAAGTTAAAATTAAGGCCAGCCTAGAGAAGTACGCCACGGTCTTTCAGGCTGAAGTCGTGGCGTTACAACTCTGCGCTAGGGAGATTATAAGGCAAAGGATACTGGGTAGAAGAGTGGCCATATACTCCGACAGTCAAGCGGCCCTGAAGGCACTTTCCTCATACCAAATAGTCTCAAGACTGGTGTGGGACTGCCTACTTGCACTGAGGTGGGTACTCGGAATAAACTGACACTCGCCTGGGTGCCGGGACATGCGGGGTTCCTGGGCAATGAGAAGGCGGATGCCCTAGCGAGGGAGGGCTCGCAGGATACCTTTATAGGCCCCGAACCCTTCTGCGGCTTGTCCAGGAGCCTCATCTAAACTTCTATCAGGGGGTGGATAGAAGATCAGCGTCTGCGTTGGTGGGAGGGAACACCAGGACAGAGGCAGGCAAAGCTCTTCATTAAAAGACATTTGCCTAAATTTACCAAAGACCTACTGAGCCAGACCCGAAGGGATATAAGGTTAATTGTGGGTCTACTAACAGGGCATTGTAGGCTGAATAGACACATGCACCACCTACAACTTGCGGATAGTGCGGTATGCCGATTCTGCAAGGTAGAGGAGGAGACCCCGGCGCACATCCTTTGTGAGTACGCCGGCCTGGCGAGGTTTAGGTTTCTTCAATTGGGGACGGGCAATCCCGAAGCTGAAAGCTTCATGACGGAGCCGCTCTCAGCTTTGCTAGGATTGATTAGGAGGGCAAAGCTGGGGGCTGTTCTGTAACTTAAGGGGATCCACAATAGACCTCAACTTGTAGGACGCAGTGGAATGAGGCTCACCCCTTCTATTCTATTTATAAGAATATGAAAAACCGTCCAAATTTCACAGGTAGATTTTTGAGTCTTCAACAAACTTTCCCAGAGAAAATTCTCCATAGAAAACTATGCATTAAAATCTCCGTAAACCTTTTGTTTTTCCATTTTTTTAAAACGTTCAAAAAACAGTTCATTGGATTATAGGTTGTATAGAAATAAATTTTGTAATCATTTTCCCGATCTAGCTAATATAAGAATATGTGAAGACTAGGAAAAATTTAATGCTTAAGTAACTTAATTCGAACATGGAAATTACAATAAGAGAAGAATAAGAGGGTATTTGAAATCAGATTTTTCAAACGCAGGAAGGTTATACTTGATATTTCGTTTAGGTACCACCATTGCATTTTACACGAAGGTTTTGGGCAAAATCTTTCAAAGTGGAAGTGAAACTTTATTGATTCCCCCCTCCCCCCCAATGATTTTCATTGAACTTCGTTTACTACCCATACACATAAATACCTATTACTATTATTTGAAACATTTTCCTGGGAAAATTTATTTGGGGGGGGGGTTCTGAGGGAACAGCACCGTTATTATGCTTTTCTCTACATAATATTAATAAACATTTAGAAGCGTTGATAGAATTCCATATTTGAAGAAAATCGGTTAACCGAGAACTGCGGCTTTATAGAATAATAGCTTTTTTAGAGTTTATTAGTATTTTCTCGAAAAGAGCTACAACAATTTTCCTTAAACTTGGAATGTTTACAAAACAGATACAATTCTATAACTTGTATTTTAAACATTTATCTGGAAAAACTGATTTTTTTAGAGGGGTCTTAGGGGGGGACCTTTTCAATTTGGTTAAAAGCTTTATTACGACAGAGGACGCTCCAATACTGGTTACACTGAGGTGTAAACATGATAATACCTACTCAATAATTCCATCTTATTTATGAAAAGCTTTTAAACTTTTTATTATATTGTATTATTGTAGAAAGAGAAAAGCGTGTATAGGAGTTTCTCACAATTTTTCTTTTTGCACATTTTTAAAAACAATTGTCTAGAAATGTTGGGATTTTCAAGGTTGGGATTTTCAATTTCATCTACTAGGAATCAATCCCTAACATTGTTGAAATATAAATTGGATAGACCTTTCTATAATACTGCAGAATAAGTACATAGTAAACTTTATAGATAAATATGTGGGTTAAAACTTGGAAATAATCTAAGAAGCTAATAATTCGTAATAGCTATAATTTTCATTTCCAATTTAAGTTAAGGACTTTTTGAATTTTAGTTTATGCTATGGCATTTTAAAAGTTTTAATCGTATTTATTTAAGGGAAAATATATAAATATATATATATATATATATAAAATGAATACTAAACAAAAGGATGTCAATACTATAAGCATTTCAGGGACAGGGACTCATATATTGCCTAGCAATCACAAATAAATAATTAGGGTATTATTTGATCTGTTTCATAAAAGGGATTAAATTAGTGTATATAAATGTTAAGAACTAACTGTGGGGTACCAAATAGTGGTAACATTTTAAAGGAAGCAGAACGGTTAAGGTAGTTCAAGGACTTTACTACAGTTATCGATCTAGCCATTCCCCATTAATAAATCTTTTACAACATTATTACAATGAAAAAACTAGCCACTACGGGCGGACATAGCTAAATTGTATATTTTGGATATTTAATTTTAGTTAAATATAATAATATTTTATTTAATTTTTTTTTTTTTTTTAACATTTTTCTTAAAAGAAAAAAATGAAAAAAGTTTGCAAAAGCATACAGCTAAAATGTCCAATCTAAACAGTATAAATATTATTAATACTTAATTAAATTCTTTATTCTTTAATTAAAGTAAGAAAAAAAAAAAAAACCTTGAAAAATTATTTTAATAAAAAACTTAGTTGAGACATTGTTCTTTTGTAATGAACTAATTGGAATTAATTGTATCTAATTAAATGGTTTAAATAGTGGATCTAATTGACCATCAAAAGATAAATTTTATAAAATAGGTACCTTTATTAGAAGTTATTAGTTATTGAAGAAATTGTTACCTAGATTATTATCAACCAAGGAACTACAAAAGAAAACTATTATTTTGCAGATTAGGGTTTCCAAAACAGGTTCGACATATATAAGATCTCTTCAAGGTATAGATATGTATAAATTTTGGTTCAAGATAAAAACTGCCATAAACTTTATTCCTCATGTTGAAAAAAAAAAAAACCTACTCTCTCTTTTTGCGATTTCACAATTCTAATTCAAAACTATTTTTAGAATCTTCTAAAATTATTTTTTCTAGCAAAATGTTTAAAAGCAGAAGTTGTAGATCTTTTTCTGAATAATTAGTATTCCAAAATTAAAAGAAATCGTTAGAACCTTCTTTATGAAAATTGGGAATAATAATAATCGAAGAAAAAGTCTGTGTGGAGAATATTAAGAGATTTTTGTTATTAATCTTTTAATAAAGAAATTCTAACAATATATTTAATATTATATAGATAATAATACATTGTCTTGGACAGACACTTGGAGAAAAGTTTAACGTTTTCCTAGGGAAACTTCAAAATATCAATTACCTGTGAAAATTTGTTTCAATTAAAAGTGATAGATCTCAATGTATAGTTGATGTGCAAAAATTTAAAGAAAATCGTTTCTGCTGATTTTGAGAAAATCGCGAAAAAACTTTTAATGAAGAGACTAATCTGGTTAATGAATTTTCACTGAAACCTACATATGTATATGTCGGATTCCAGTGGCGTTCATAGAAGGAATATCAAAGTTTGGCAATTTTCACTTTTTGGGGATATCCTGTTTTTAAGCAAACACACTCATATTGTAGACAGATTCATGTAGACCATTCCAAAGCTAAAAAAAATCTGGTGTGAAACACTCACACAACTTTCTCTTACTCCAGTTCTCAAAATGATAATTGACAAATTTTATAGTTTGTGTACCAAATTTAATGAAATTCGTCGAAAACTGAAAAAACTGTTCAGTAAAAGCGCCTTCCGGTTTACTATTTTTCTTGCAACTCGGAATTTCAGCCATCTATTTTTCTAATTAATTATGTTTGGATGATAGAATTGTATAATGAACTAGGATAGCACTTTGATGAAAATCTAACCCCACCCCTCCCCTAAAAGTGCCCTTAAAAGAATTTTCCCAAAGAAATGTTTTAAATAAAAGATGTATATCTTTACATATTTAGTTTATATATGAAGTTTCAAAAAAAATCGTCGAAGCCATTTTTGAGAAATTGCGAAAAAGAGAATAAATCATTTAATAAAGTGGTAAAGTAAACGCACTTCCGGTTATCCAATTTTTTTTTAAACTCGGAATTTCAACAACATATTTAATTCTAATTAACATTATTTAGATGGCAGAATTGTCTAATAAACTGAAATAGCACTTTAGATGGAAACCTAACCCCACCCCTCCCCCAAAAGTGCCCTTGATTGCATTTTCCCGGAGAAATGTTTCTAATAAAAGTTGTAGCTCTTTGTATGCGTGGTTGATGTTTAAAGTTTAAAGAAAATCGTCGGAGCCATTTTTGAGAAAATCGCAAAAAAGTAAAAAATCCAACTAGTAAAGTGGTACTTCCGGTTGAGGAATTTTTACAGATAACGTACAGTCAGATCCCATGGTGACCTCTAAACGGAATATCAAATTTCAACTTTCTACGATTTTTCGTTTTTGAGCTATGCTGTTCACATACATACATACACACGGACACACACACACACACACACACACACAGATCATTTGCTAAAAACCACTTTTTCGGACTCAGGGGACCTCAAAACGGATATTTCCGGTGAAAACTCGATATCTAAAATTTGACACGATTACAATACTTCCTCTTACTAGGAGTAAGAGAAAGTAATAATGAACAGTTAGCAACAACAAAAAAAGGTGAAACAAATAGATTTAATAATAAATAAAATTGTAAAAAACATTAAACAATAGACAATTTTGTACAATTCTAAGAGAAATGAAAAAAAAAAATTTATCAATGAAACGTTCATAACTTTTCTATTTGTGGAAAAGTATACCTATTTATTTATTTATTTAATTTTTTATTCAATGCAAGTAAAATTAGATTGTCACTATAGTGGCATTTCTGTTGTTGCCTTCAATTTAAAATGTAATACAACACCTGTTGGAATATTAAAAAACTCCATACTTACTTGAGAAAAGAACTAGACACGCTTTCATATAAACTACTGTTTAATATAATTTATTTAAAGAATTGAAAAAAAAAAATATTCTTATGGCCAAATTTCCTTCCAGTTTTTTTCTATAAAGACAAAATTATTCAACTAAATGCTCTAATAAATTAACAAATTGAGATTTTAATTATATAATACATTTAAATTGGAATAATCATGTATCGGAATGAAATACTCACATTATTTTCTTTTAGTGCATTAACTAGAGTTTATCAACTGAATTTGGTTTGTTCCAATCTATGTTATCACACTGTTTTGACCAAAAACATCCCGATGATGGGCAAACGACCGAAACCAGTTGATGACCATAAAAAGTAGTTGCAGGCTATCACACAGGACATAGAATGCCCAAAGGGCGCACCAACAGCTCCTCCAAGCCCCATCAGCATCGATGACGACCAGGACGCTCCTCCAGCGAAACGTCCTCGAGTGGAGATGATGAAACGCGATCTTTTCGCTCTATGGAGTTTATTAAAGACGGAATTATTTCTGAGAACCTTGAAATTAGTATACATCCCAGATATCTTGCAGGAGACGTCCATTTGCCTAATGGAGTTCACGAGCCAGACATCTGGGATATGAGAGATATTCCTGGAATGTCTTGGGAGTGCGTCTTACTGCACTTTCCCCAAAAATACATTGACTAGAATTAGCAAAACCAGTTACAGTAGTACCTGCAATAAAACTAGAACGAACACCGCTGGGTGTTACAATGCATTCTACTTTCACTATACTAGAACCAGGAGGTAAACTATTATATTCAGCATAATTAATCCAAAAGGAAGTTAATTACACGGGAATACAAGCTAAACTAGTTAACATATAAAATTAGGCGATTATCTCGAAATAGGTTCCTTTACGATTTTCTTTAAACTTAAAGTTGTACACATACATGATGCCAATCACTTATATTTGAAATATTATTCTAGTAAAATAGTTTTTCGAAGGGTACTCTGGGTAGAGCAACTATAAGCTTTCCTCTAAGCTTATATTTTTCATGGGTTACTAGTTTATCCGAAAGATTAGGGATGCTATCCTTCTAAAAATTTTCTTTTAGTCTGGGAATTTGTAGTAGTAATAAAAGGGTAAAAATCAAAGGTGAAAAGGTTAGCATTCACTCTTCATAGATCTAGACTCTTGCCTTCGGCATATATCGTTTAGGCATGTATCTAATTTCCAATAATAGACCACCAAATAGCATTCATCTATACGCATGAACCTATGAGATTATTGAATGTGTTATAAATTGTAATTAAAGGTCCAAATAGTGCGATCCCTTTTTTTACTCTCTCTGACTGCTGCAAGAGAAAGTATTTGCTTTTCGGGTCAAATTTTGGAAATTTTGATCGGAAATACAAGTTTTAAGGTCCCCTGAGTACGAAAAAATGTGTGTGTGAGTGAACAAAATATCTCAAAACTGAAAATTGCAAAAAAATGAAATTGGATATTCCTTTAGGTAGGTAGCTCATCTGACAAAGTTTTGGACAAAATTCATTACAACTTTCAGTGTGAATTTACTGAATAGTTTTCTTCAATTTTTCGCAATTTTCTCGAAATAGGTTTTTATTATGAAATAATTTATATTTGAAACATTATTCTAGAAAAATAGTTTTTCGAAGGGTACTCAGGTAAAGCAACTAAAGTATAAGCTTTCCTCTAAAGTTTCAGTTCAGTGTGGTTCTGCCACCTATTTAAATATTAATATAAAATACATTAAAAGATTTACTAGAATTCCAAATTTTAAGAAAATCCTTTAATCGTAAGTGCGGCTTTACAGAACAGATTCTTGAGTTTTTTTTTTTTTTAATTTTCTCGAGAAGTACTCTAACGATTTTCTTTAAACTTGGTCTGCTCACTGTACAGATACAAATCTAAAACTTTAATCTGGAACATTTTTCCGGGAAAATTGATGTTACTGATGTTCCAGTGGAACCTTGTAACCTTGCTGAGGAGTTGTGAACAGAGGGCGCTGTCGGGTCGACAAGTATAATCCCTAACTCTGTTATCACGTAATGCAAACCTAACTAAACGTTTAGTAAACACTAAGAAAATTTCTGGTATAACACCAGATTTATTTTTAAAGTTTGTGTAACATTTTAGGAAAGTTCTTTTAACTTATGTTATAACGGAATCAGATTTAAGATTACCATTTTTTTCATAGGTTACCTATGGGATGAGCTTAAAAGCTGGTACTTCCGATTTTTATTGCTTGGTTTATTAGTAGACAGTAAATCTCAGACGTATTATGTCTTACACTAGATCATATCTAACCTTAAAAATTCTCAAAATTCTTAAAATTCAGGCTTTGGAAAGCACTGGGTCTTTACTTCCTTATGATAAACAATAATTTCCTCTTGAAGAATATTAAAATAAATAAACAATATTTTTGGAAGTCCTTTTGTAATCAGTTAATAAAGAATAGAATATTTAATTATTTATTCCTTTACTTAAAGCTTTTTACATAATTAAGTTTCATCTTAGAATGAAATTACTGGCTAGTGTACTTGGTTAAAGAGTTTACCACTAAAATAACTTTAAAAAACTTTTTATACCTACTTTTAAAGACTTAAACTATCATGAGGCTAATTCAACTTGCTTTAATTTGATTGTACAAACTAATCCAAACTTTTAGATTAGAGAAAGTAAATAAGAGTAATATAATAAATTAGTTTTGTAAAAGAAACTATTGTGATCTGGTCTGATTTATTTTCTTTCTGTAATGAAAATAAAAAAAAATTTCTTTCTTCAGTAAGTTATTAACTCTACAGGTTCCTACTTGTAAGTTTCGGACATAATTCAGCAACCAGAAATGTTAATTTATCTTTCCCAGTTTTTCTATTCTGTTCTTTTTTTTAAATTTCTTTAAATTTTATTTAGTTCCTATAAAATTTAAATTTATTACTTTGAATTGAAATATTTTTAAACTTCATTTTAGTCTTCCTTCCAAAATATCATATCATGATCTTGTACGGTCGGTCCATCATCTGTACAAAGTACAATTAAATATATAGTAAAATAGTTTGAAGAATTGTAAAAAAGATAATAGTGAGAAAGTTTATTTTTTCTATCTCTCTTAAATTTGCTGGGATAAAGCAAAAAAAAAAAAAATTAATCTAGAGTAAAGCAGAAATGTTTTTCGTTTTAAAAATAGTTACCTTAATACTCATACATTTATATAGCTTAATCTTGTTCTATTGCTAAAATGAAATATCTCATTTTGAGCTTTTAAGCATTTAAGTAATATTTACGTTTTTTGTATATTAATTCAGAACTACGATATTTTACTTTTTTTATTATTATTATTACTTAAAAGTTAATGATGTTAGAAAAATTAATAGATAATGATCTTGTTATGACCCATATTTTCAATTGACAGATTTTCGTCTGGAAATATATATTTTGAGGCCCCTGAAGTGTTTTAACAGAATATCTCAAAAAAGTAAAATAGCGGTAACCGCAAACTTGGTATTCCGTTTATAGACACTACCACCGCATCAGACATGAAGATTTCGGGCAAAATATATGAACCGTAAGTCCGATTTTACTGATTTTTTTTTTTTTTAGTTTTTCAGGAATTTCCCAAAAAGTGGTTCTAATGATTTTCTGTAAATTCCGTATACTATCTACGTACGTACATATTCCTATCATTTTATTTAAACATTTTCCCGGGAAAATTGATTTTTGGGTGTTCTGGCGGGGGAACTTCGCCGTTATTCTTTTCTCTATAATCTCACTTCAGTAGAATATGTATGGTTTTATCATCTACATAATATTATATGAGCAATTCATCCAGACTTTTAGGAGTAGGGTCAGGATCATATTAAAGACGCTCTTGCATGGGCGAAATAAAGTAAAAGCGATAAATACGTGGGCTGTGTCAGCGTTATCGTATTCGTTTGGTGTATTGAAATGGTCTTACCCTGAACTGGAGCGGCTGGACAGATTTGTCAGGACTAAGATGACTGCTTCTAGGATGCATCACCAGAAATTTCCGAAGGTATCCTGTCAATGAAGTTGGGAGGCAGGGGACTTGTCAACATTCGAGAAGCCTGTCGCAGGCAAGAAAGTGAGTCGGCTGTATTTCAAGAACTAAAGCGCATAGATAGGGAATACACAGCGCTCGATATGGCTGCTCAAGAAGGCCCTCCGTTGAGTAGTTGCGAACACTGGGTAGAAGAATGGAAAGCCAAGGAGCTCCATGGCCGAATTATGCGGCGTTGGAGGCGGACGATATCTCTTACGAGATATCAGTAAAGTGGCTCGTGCGAGGTGAACTCTTTCCGGACACGGAAGGATTTGTACTCGAAATCCAAGACCAAATCATACCGGAAGCACATACACATTCGGGGAGCGAGAAATCTCTGAACGATGAGGCTGTGCAACGCAGCATTACAGTGCATTCAGCATATCATCGCTGGGTGCTCGAATTTAGCAGGCACTGAGTACCTCTACAATAATATAGCGTGCTCCAACAGGCGCTGATAATCAAACTCGGGATTGTGCCAGAGGAATAGGAGCTCCCTTATTACAGGCATTTCCCGAAGGCCATAGTGGAAAAGAACTGGGTTAAGGTGTATTGGGATCAGACCATGATCACCGATAGGTCGGTCATGCACACTAGACCGGACATCCTTATTTTAAAATGCCCGAAAAAGGGCAGCCGAGATAATAGATGTAGGGATTCCCTTGGACGACAATACCCGCAAAACTTTAGCCGAGAAGACGTGGAAGTATCAGGATCTAGCGATTAAAATCAAAGAGATGTATCAGCTGGATATAGTCATATCGGCTAATGGCCTAGTGCCTATTGAGGCAGTCAAGAGTCTGCATGAGCTCGAGCTGAACCTCGTTATTGGAGAGGGCGCAGAAGTCTGAGTTATTAGATACAGCGAGGCTGGTGAGGAAGTTCCTCAATTTATAACCATCTGAAATGTCTTCAGTGGGTAGGAATTTCCCCCCCCCGCTGATGTTATTTGCAAAAGGAAAAAAAGAAAGATAACATAATAATAATAATAATAATAATAATAATCGTTATTAATCTTCCTTTCTACATACACTTGTATGAACAACACATGTCAGTACATTAAACAATCTAATAACAACTTTTTTACAAAGCAGTTCTATGTAAGAAACTCATCCAAATCATATATTACTGTATCCAGAAGCTTAGTTTTAGTTTAGATTTAAACAATTTCATTGTTGGTGAAGATGAAATTTCATTTTGAAGTGCATTAAATATTTTCCTTTACATAAATAAATAAGAAGATGTGAAAAATGAGTGGTTTGCCTGAGGAAAAGGAAAGTGGTCACGGTTCCGAGTATATTTATGGTTGAAGGTGTTATAATTATTATGCATACTGCAGCTTTTGTAGGGCTTTGCTTTAATCATACCACGAATAGATTTTTTTTGGGTGCAGAAAATTCTCGATGAATTGGGGTGTTTTCCCAAAACATTATACCATAGGCAGCCGTTGATTGAAATCCCAAAATAACTTTCAAGGCCTCGAAATTAAGGATTAGAGTTAATTTTTTTAAAAAAGAAATACTATTTTAGTATTAATTGTATTAATTAGAGTAAGAGAAAGTTGTGCGAGTGTTTCACACGAGATTTTTTTCAAAAATTTAACAAAATACGGAAGGAATAAATTCCAGTAAAATAAGGAATTAACTGCAAAAAGAAAATATTATAGATTAATCACAGTAGCAAAAAAAGGAGCGAATGGACACGTGTCTATTTGAAAAGGTTCATTGGTATTTTACCTGCTGCTGTAATGTAATGGATATAGCCGACTGGGAGAATAGTAGGCGGTGATCTGGTCCCAGTAAAATGCCACTTTTTTTATGCTTTCTTCCATTTTATCTACCTAAACTTCATTATTGCATAAATGGAAGTAATTTAAAAATTTGTTTACAGAAATTTTAGAATTTTCTAAATTCTCATTATTTACATGATTTTCATTTATGAATTTAGATTTCTTTCGTTTTCTTTTTACTCTGTAACACCAAGTATTGCATTCGTGTCAATTTTGCAATATAATTTTCTATTGTGAAACACGTTTTGAGTCCCCAGACTCAAACAAAATTAAATCTAACATGACTTTTTTCTTATAGCCAGCATCATTCAGTTCTGACATAGTTGTATCATGTATTTTCTTAAAACTTAAAATAATACTTTAGAATGAAGAAAAACTTTCATTCCTTCCCCATCAGTATTTCCTAAAATGAATTTTCTTTCAGCGTATTTTGACATAAAATGAGATCTATAGACCTGATAGGAGTATTATGAATAGACCTATCCTAGCCCTTTGAATGCCCAAAATCTATCTTCGGATTTTCTGATATTGTCTATAAGGAATTTTAAGTTTGAGCTTCTTCCATGTTTCTCAGTTTTAAGAATTTGCTTGGGGTACGCTACACTCGACCACTTGCACACATCAACTTATTGGCCGGGCCTTATCTAGTCAGTACGTCAGTGTAGGTCTTCTTATTGTTAGATTGCGATGCTTGCAGAGCCGTCAAGATCACTGAAGAAATGGCCAGTCAGGAATCGTTTACAGAGAACATACAATCATCCATAAATGTTTCCTTAGAAAACCTGACCTGTACAAATATGGATGTGAATGATTGTATATTTCCGGACCAACTCAATTTTAATATGACATAATGCTCTACTTTTTACGGCTCTACCTAAATATATATATATATATATATATATATATATATAAGTAGAGGAGAAATGGACGTGCTGGCCCACTTTTTTGAGGGACCCCTTCGGTTAGGGCCCTATCCCCTCTCCTTAACTTATCATCGATTTCGTCCAGCATCTAAGCCACGCCCAGTTCCCCCACCCGTGAACCTAACATCCAAATTGATGATTCCATTTTCTCCCCATTACAACCCACCAAGGATCTAATCCGATAACTCTATTTTCTCCCACTTATCCCTACTTGTTAACCTAACATCCAATTCGATGACTTTATTTTCTCCCTCCACTCCTTAACCTAATATCCAAACCGATGACTCCATTTGCTCTTCAATTTGGATCATCAATTTTTAATCATGTCATTAATTTGGATGCTAGGTTTAGGGGAGAGCGTGGACTAGGAGGGGGTTGCCGAAATCAATGATAAGGCATGGGGGAGGGGGAGGGTCATAACCAAAGGGGTCCGGGGGTGAGGGGAAGTTGCCCATCAAAAAATTGGCCCAGCTCGCCCATTTCTCTCTACTTAATAATGTGGTAGAGCCCATCTACCGTCTTGATAAACAGTGAGATACACTGAAATAAGTGGTGTGTGATATCACACTATGATTCCACATGTTTTATGAAAAAATCAGATCACCACAAACTGAGGCAGGCTGCCACGAAAAAACCTGACTTTTTCTAGTACTGCGGATCTAATTACAATTACTATGCAGCAAGTATCACTTTTACGTGATTTTCCTTAACTTAGTTGTTTCTTTCTTTTCCCCAGAAAATTAATCGTAAGCATTAGACTTTTCTCTAACATGCCTTTTAATTATATCGTATTATTTATTACATTTCTCATACACCACAAAAGACAATTACATTTGTTGTGGTGGTTACAATTGTAGTAAAAATACCGGATTAGTAGAAAACTTGTCAATCGGAAGTTAAGAAATGCAGTAAGAGCTTTCTCATAGAGCTTATACAGAGATATTTATTTCTGTAGAAATATATAAGTTTTTCTGGATCTATTTTCAAATCTCCGCTTCCTGCTTACATCTGTCTTTAAAGCTAATTTTATTATGTTTTAAATAGAGAAAGTTGAAAGTTGTAATTAGTTTAGCACTGGTAATACTTGAAATAATAGATTAAATATGAAGGAATTAATTAAAATGAATTTCAGAGGTTTTAGTAATCATTTATTTTAAATATTTAACAAATTAATCGGCACTGAATCAAATATTTTTAGATTTGTTAATACTAGGAGAAAATTCATGGTGCCATAAACGTTTTCGATTTTAAAATTTCTGCAGTTTATATTAAGAAGGTATGATATTAATATAGAAAAGTTTCTTAAATCTAAAAGTTGGTAATGAATTATATTGGAAGTTTGAAGTATTTTAAAGTTATGACGTGTTTTGTATGTAGCCGCGAGGGTATGATATGGTTGCACATCCCATCTACAGTGTGGTCTATTACAACCAGCTGATTTCACATAATATTTGCATATCTGATGAGGTTATTCCCTTACATCAGCTAGATGAACATCTACTACTACCAGCTTTAAATACGAAGTAAGACTAAATTTAGATATACCCTTTAGTAATATTCCACGGAACTGTATAAATTAAGTCTGATATTTTTTCCTAACATTTGTCCGTTATATATTTAAGCTTTTCTCATTTTTTATTTTGAATAATTTACTTTCTAGAATGTTTATGCTGAATTAGTTTCTTTCCTTTTTAAGTTTTTACCAAAAACCTCAATGAATTATCAGAAAAGAATTTGGTAAACTTTACTGTTTCTTTCCTTACTCTTAAAGAGGACAGCATTCTCTTTTTAGAACTGTGGATTTCTGTATTTTCTCATTTTGAGATGAAACAGTTATACTATTTCACTTATTTATTCTTTCAAAAAAATGTTTACAATACTATCATCATGGAATTTAAAATATTTGTTTGGATGAATTTAAAGTTCACTGCCTCATGGAATTGATTAAATAATGTGTTACATATTTAAACATTCAACCTATTCAGTTAAACGATTCTTTAATTTTGAATCAGTATGTTGACTTTTTTTTTTGTCAATGAAATATAAAATAGGGTAAATTTTCTAATCTTCTACCTCATCGCCCAACATTATTTAGGTTTCTTTTTTGCAATTCCCGTTTTCGTAATATTTATTAACGTGGAAAATATATTCAGGAGTAATGATACTAAGTTTCTTTTCGATCAGACGGCCTTAATGCAATCGACCACCAAGGCATTTTGTCTTCATTCCTCAGGATCTATCCAATCTTCCTTCACAGACTTCTTTCCATCATCTCTTCATCTAAATCTTTTAACCGCATCTTCTTCGGTCGTCTGCGTTTCCATCTTTTAGCTGGATCTTATTGGAGCAGCTTCTTTGGCCATTTTAGCTCCCTCATCCTCAGATTACATGGCCATCCATAACATTTTCCTACTACCAACGGTTGGAAGAATAGTCTCTTTTATGTTAGCTTTCTTCCTTATCTCGCGATTGAGCAAATGCTGCAGCATCCATTTCCAAAGCTAACAGTTGGTTTGCGCTCCTTTTGTTTATGTTCCATACCTCTGCGCAATAAGAGAGTTGCTCTCATAAGAAATAATAAACATTCAAAGACTGACTTGCTATTCTAAGGACAGAGTTTAGTATATCTATTATTCGTGTGGCCTGAGAAAATTTTTTGACTTCACCCTTTTCTTAACTTCTTCTCGAAACCATACTGCTAGGTATTTAAATTCCTTATTGCCGGTTAGCGTCCAATTTTCAATACATAAAGCCACATTTTGGAAAAAATAAAGGCCCTGATCGTCGATTGCTACCTGATCATCCGCGAATTTATTGACTACAGCACTTATCTCCAATTTGTACTCCCATTCTAGCACATTTACGTTTCCATTCACTTAGGGAGAGAGGCAACAACCTTGTCTGAAACTTTTATTATATTGGAATCGCAAGACAGCTGATTTCTAATCTTCACCATGCCCCGAGTCCATTATAAAAGCTTGCTATAGCCTCAAGAGCTATACTTATGCCGAAATTAATGCCTCAAATAATTTTCCAAGGAGAATATGTTATACGCTTTTTCGAGGTTTACAAATAATATGTACAACTACCGATCGCAAGCGAGACATTTCTGTAATAAACGGACGATGGTAAAAATATATGGTCCTTGCATGATCACTTTTTTCTAAAGCCTGCTTGTTCTTATGCCATGTTCCCTTGCTGTTCTTTTTCAAGTCTGCATTTCAGAATTTTCCCATAGAGTCGGCTTACACTATTAGTGACTGTGATCCCACGGTAACCAGAACACTTTTTGGTAATATCATAAAAATAATACTTGGGAGTAATATATTTTGACAACCATTCCGATGACACTAAGCATTTTGTGAATAATCTCGCTAATTCTTTTTTTAATTCAATATTGGTCCTGATTTAAATAATTCTGTGGCTAATCCCCCAGGATTCGAGACTTTTTAGCTCTTTATTCCTTGGAATCCATCTTGTTCCTATATCGATGGAAGAAATAGATGATGGACTCCAAGGGTCCAATTTTTGCGAAAAAAGAGACATCGATATTTTACCTATATAGTACACTTTAAAAGAATTTGACTGCATGCATTTTTATGATTACTCAGTTTTAAATATAAAAAGCCTGTTTTTAGTTGAAGATACCAGTCAAATTAGAATACAAACGAAAACTATTTTATCTAGTGATTATTTATCAATTGCAGAAATATTTTAATATTTTGTTTTGTTTATATTTATAAATATTATTATTGTTCAGTTGATTATAGAAATTACTTCTGTTGTATTTAAACAAAATAACAAGAATCTAATTAATATCTCAGAAATAGTGTAGATCATCTGGTATTTCATACGTCGTAGGATGAATATTTCTTATATTCCTGACCGGTTTCGGATTTTCATCCATCGTCAGAGCAAATTCATAAAGTTCGTGTAGAGAGTTCACTTCAACGTAAATGTTTCTGTTACACTCGACACTTGGTTTGTTTGATGTATATATGTGCGGGAGGTTATAAGGTTATGTTACTATGTGTGTGTGTGTGTGTGTGTGTATGTTTTTAATGACAAAGTGGAATTATTATAAATTATGATTAGACATTGGAAAATAGCGTATAATAAATAGTATTTTTCTAAAGATATTTTATAACTAAATTTTAATAGTGGCGTTAAGTATTTTATCAAGTCATTTTTATTAGGGGGGGGGCAATAAGAAATTTCAGGAGTACCACCATACTAATAAGAATCAATAAAGTTTAAAGAAAGGCAGTGCAAAGTTTAAGGATAGTCAAAAAAGCTTGTAAAAATAATAAATAAATATGAAATTCAAGTTAATATAAGAAAATATGTAGGTCTCTTCATCTAGTGTAGATTATCTTCATCAATTCTGACTGGTATTTGACTCTTTTTTTGTTTAAAAGAACTCTGTTATATGAGAGGTCATTGAAATTGACATTTTTTAATCAGCTTTAAAAATGAAAGTGAGTGTTATGTAGAAGAACGAATAGTTATATCTTTATGAAGAAAATTTGAGAAAAATAAGGTTAGCTAGGATTGATGGTAACTCTATTATAATATTCACCCAAAAGTTAGAATAAACTTTTTTATCTTACGCTATTGACTTAACATATAATTCAATTGAGGTTTAGTTAGATATATTCGACTATCATATATGTTAAAGTTATATAAATTATTTATATATTTGACTGAATACGTGAATTCACTTCTTGGTTCTACCTGGTACAGTAATAGCACATTAGCTTTACACACGTGCTATTTACCTTTCATGTTGGTCCTGTCCTATTCAATTTTTTTTTTTTTTTTTAATCATAATTCCAATGTTTACTGAAGGAGGTTATATAATAATTATTAAATGCAGTCTTTTCCTCAAACTTTCAA
The DNA here is from genome assembly GCA_011037195.1 of Triatoma infestans. Classification (NCBI taxonomy): domain Eukaryota; kingdom Metazoa; phylum Arthropoda; class Insecta; order Hemiptera; family Reduviidae; genus Triatoma; species Triatoma infestans. The sequence continues at coordinate 77,926 of JAAEAF010000012.1, forward strand.
AAAAATTAAAAAAAATTATATTAAAGCAGTTTTTATAATGAAGCAAATGCATGGATCAGAAAAGCATTTTAGAGTTACCCACTTTCTGAAAGGTAACCTCCCAGATTATCACGGCTCGCCGCATAAATTTACATTAGATATAATAGGTCTCTACAGTTTGCTACTAATTACCTCTCTGTGTGAAGTCACCCTCAGTATTGAAAAAATCCATTATAAATTCATTTTTCCTTTACTTATACAATTTTAGTCATTAAAAAAAAAAGAAAAAAAAAGAGCTCTCTCAGAAGACCTGTTATCATGCAAAGTGTTGGATCTTGGATGGAAACTTATCCATCAGTTACTTCGGCATACTATTGATCCAGCTAATTCAAAGAGAACTAATCATATTCATGCAAAATAGTCTATCATCTATCGTCACGTTTTCTAATTTGTAGATTTAAAGGCTGGTTGCATGTTACATGTTGGTGCTGGTTTAGAAATCTTTGTTACTTGTACGTAAATATTTTTATAAGATAATTATTTGTTTTTTTGTTTGTTTTTTTATCTGTTAATGATTGAAGACAAGTTTTGCTACTTTGTTAGAATTTCGAAATTACGTTTAATAAAAGTCGGTTTAATCTCATACTGGATAAATTCATGTTTTTCCTAGTTATAGCACTATTTTCTCCTAACTGTACATACCATCCACACAAACACACACATCTGCATGTATAGTAGGTTTATTATAGTAATATATATGTTTTATTGTTAGTTGAGACCGCTGTTTTTGATATTGTAAAATGGATGTTGAGAGGTTCGGTCACAAAAAATAATACTTTTTTCAAATTTTCACCGCCGTTTCGGCACAAACTTATTGCCTTCTTCAGGGTAAAAAAATTTTGATTTTTGAAAGGAAAATTTTTACCCAGAAGAAGGCAATAAATTTGCCGAAACGTCCGTGAAAATTTCAAATAAGAGTTTTTTGTGGACCTCAACCTAATATCTATTTTACAATATAATAATATCAAGTTTGAGCTATCTGCAACTTTTTTTTTTTTAGATATATATAAGTATGTATAAGAGTCAGCTAAAGCAAGCGCGGAGTTCTTCGAAAGTTTCTAATAAAATGAACAATGTTGAATATGTGGATGGGTCCGCAATGCTGGATAACATCTGGTATTTTATCCGTCATAGTATGCATATTTATTTTGTTCCTGAGCGGTTTCGGATTTTCATCTGCCGTCACAGTAAATCTTATCATTTTGTTGTAGAGAATTCACTTCAAACGCAATGTTTTCGTTTCACTCGACATTTGTGGTTTGTATGTGCGGGAGGTTATAAGGTTATGTTACTATGTGTGCGTATTTAATGACACAATTGAATTATTATAATTATGATTAGAATAGTGTATAATTATTCACTATTTTCTAATGTCTTTTCTAACGATTAGATTAGTGTATAATTATACATTATTATATATTATTATTTATATATATAATAATAATTATAATTATATAATATTATTTCTAATGTCTAATCATAATTTATTATAATTCCATTTTGTCATTAAGTACACACACATAGTAACATAACCTTATAACCTCCCGCATATACAAACCACAAGTGTCGAGTGAAACGCAAATATTGCGTTTGAAGTGAACTCTTTGCACGAAATTTATTCTGACGATAGGTGAACATCCGAAATCGGCTAGGAATAAAATAAATATGCATCTGCGTCAGACAAAATACCAAAATGAACTAACTATACCTGCAAAATATACTAAAATAGACTGTTAAAACTAAAAAGGGGTTTCGGTTTCCGAAAAGCAGAAAAGATACTGTTTATTATAATGCTTTTCCATTTTTTGCCAGCTTCTTTTCTTGTTTATTAATCGAGGCGCAGTATCGCCCCCCACCCCCCACCTTGAGCGTCTAAAGCAAATTTTTCATGTCTAAAGGAGACTTCAAATCATATATTCTGGTGAAAACTCAATTTCGAAAATATGACACGATCGTAATACTTCCACTCACCAGAGGAATAAGTGGAAATAAAAACAAATACCAATATGGTGAAAAACTTCGGAAGTGAAGAAAAAATCGAAAATGTGATTTTACAAAATTTTTTTTTGGTTTATTGCGATTATCTTAAAATACCACTGCAAAGATTTCCTTTATACTTCGTATATATATCTATAGATATACTTGATCAACCCTGAACAAAATTTTTACTGGTGGTTTTGCGAGAGCTAAGATCTTATCAGTACAAGTGAGGTCCCAAAACTAGTTGAAGTCCAAGAGGAACTATACTTCTAGTAAAATGTGCTGTGAAAAAGACAAGATATTTCTCTTAATGCCGATTTCCTTAAAAACTGCAAAATGTTTTCAACGTGTTTAATTATGCTTACAATATAATAAAGAGGTTATTATACCTGTGTGGCAATGCCTGTTGTTTTAAACAACAAATCTTGTTACAGCAGTTTAAATTTCAACCAAACTGATAGTTCCCATAGAACATTTGTAAAATTAAATTTTTTCCATAAAAATGTTTCAAATAAATGTAACTTGATTTTTATCAGTGCAGCCAACATTCCAGGATTAAAGATAATAACAGAATTGGTTCTAAACTTTTTTTTTTTTAAAAGGTTGGGAATTGTTATTTTTAATCATAAAAATATATAAAAATGTTTATTCCTTTTTAAAACATTTTTCCCAACGTCATTGATTTTATAGAGATATACTATAGGGAACTGAAAGGTTAACTAAACTGACATTTCAGTAGGTTATTTATATGAGCCTTCAACCAGTAACATAATAATGACAGTCAACGTTATACAATAATTCCAACTTTCAAGAAAATTTGTCAATAAAGGTGAAAATTTTTATATCACATTTTTTGCGATATCAGCAGTAGTATATTATTTGATCTGAGAGTTCGTAGTAGGGAATAGAAAAAAGTCTTCAAATATTTTCAAATCGAATATTGATATAATTATCGATTGATATAGAATCGAAATTAATATATATATGTTTAGTCTCAGGTCTAAGTAGTAGTTAATTTACAGATAGATTAGATTAGATTAGTAACGGGGAAGCGAGCCTCATTCCACTGCGATCTACAAAGCGTGGTCTATTGTGGATCCCCTTAAATTATAGCACAACCTCCAGTTTTGCCCTCCTAATCAATCCTAGCAAAGCTGGGAGCGGCTCCGTCATGAAGCTCATAGCTTCGGGATTGCCTGTCCCCAATTGAAGAAACCTTATCCTCGCCAGGCCGGCGCACTCACAAAGGATGTGCGCTGGGGTTTCTTCCTCTGCCTTGCAGAATCGGCGTACCGCACTATCTGCAAGTTGTAGATGGTGCATGTGTCTGTTCAGCCTACAATGCCCTGTTAGTAGACCCACAATTAGCCTTATATCCCTTCGGGTATGGCTCAGTAGATCTCTGGTAAATTTAGGCAAATGTCTCTTGATAAAAAGCTTTGCCTGCCTCTGTCCTGGTGTTCTCTCCCACCAACGCAGACGCTGATCTTCTAACCACCTCCTGATAGAAGTTTCAATGAGGCTCCTGGACAAGCCGCAGAAGGGTTCGGGGCCTATAAAGGTATCCTGCGAGCCCTCCCTTGCTAGAGCATCCGCCCTCTCATTGCCCAGGAACCGCGCATGTCCCGGCACCCAGGCGGGTGTCAGTTTATTCCGAGTACACACCTCGGTGAGAGCAGGTAGGCAGTCCCACACCAGTCTTGAGACCATTTGGTGTGAGGAAAGTGCCTTCAGGGCTGCCTGACTGTCGGAGTATATGGCCACTCTTCTACCCACTATCCTTTGCCTTATAATCTTCCTAGCGCAGAGTTGTAACGCCACGACTTCAGCCTGAAAGACCGTGGCGTACTTCCCTAGGCTGGCCTTAATTTTAACTTTAGGCCTGCCCCCGTAGACCCCAGCTCCGACCCCAGTCGGAGTTTTGGATCCATCTGTATACCAGATCGAGTTACCGAACAGGGGGGTGGGGTCACAGTCCCATTCGCCTCTGCTCGGTATAATAATTTGGAAGTTCCTTTCGAAATGATAACTAGGAACCATCCTATCAGTTGGCATTCCAAGAAGATGGTCAGCCTTCATTTCCTCAATCAATCTCTGGTTATTACGATCGTGCCTAGAGGTGATGGGAGTAATTTACAGATAACATCATTGATATTGAAACATTTCAACATCTTATCTAATGGAATGGATTATAAATAATTATCGGAAAGAATTATTGAATGCAAAATTATAAATAAAAAAAAATAATCTGCGTTTTAAATATGTAATAATAAATTTTGATTCGGATTTTTTAAAAATAAAAAAATGTTGTTAACCATGTTTTGTTTACAACATTAAAGTATTTTTATACAATAATTATTCAAGGGGTAACCGTATGGTTTCTAAACTTCTCAGGACACATTAAATTCTCTGAAAATTTCTGGCAGACTTATAAAGAACTACTCGCTAAAGTGATTACATTTAATATGTATGTAATGTAATTAAACTAAGTGTTATTTCACTTAATGTAATAAAAAAAAAAAATCTGATACGAAGAAACTTTGAAATAACAATAAAGAGAAGCTATATTTCAAGGCTTCTCCCCGATCCTCGCTACAAATAATATTAAAATCATTTTTTTTTTTTTTTTAAGGAAAAAGGGTGAGAGACCTTATGCATCGATAAATGAGATAAAACAAAAATCAAATGTGTAACACTCATACCACTTTCACTTCATGCAATTTTCGCAGTTACAATTAATTGACAATGTTTCTATAAATTTATAATTTTTACTAAATCTGGTATTTTATCCGTTGTAGCGTACATAATTATATTGTTCCTGACCAGTTTCGGATTTTCATCCATTGTAAGAGCAAATTTACCAACTTCGTGTAGAGAGTTCACTTCAATGTAATGTTTCTGTTACACTCGCACTTGTTGATTGTATTATGAAATGTATTGTATTATGATACAACCAACAAGTGTGAGTGTAACAGAAACATTACGTTGAAGTGAATTCTCTACACGAACTTGGTGAATTTGCTCTGAAACCGGTGAATCCGAAACCGGTCAGGAACCGGTTATGAATATGCATGCTATGACGGATAAAATACCAGATATTATCCAGCATTTTGGGCCATCCACATATTTTTATTAAATGTTTAGGTTCAACAAATTCACAGTTCTGATCAACTGATTTTTACTTTAATTTCGCAATTTTGGCATGAAATTTAATTCAAATTAATTTTATATATGTTATTGTGGTTGGTTCCCGCAGAGCTGGAAAGCATCAGAGACATTTTCCGTGGTAGCCTGCTTCATTTTGTGGTCATCGACCGGTTTTCGTTCAATATAGGTTATTGATATAATTTTTCATGTATTTTAAATTATTTTTTTATTTTTTTTCCTTTTTATTTTTTATTTTTTTTATTTTTTATATTATATATTTAAATTTTCATGTATTCTAAAATTATATTCCTATTTGAGTGTGAAAACTAAGTTTGCTCTGTGCAAGTCTGTGTTGTCACACTGTCTGAAAAACGCATCCTGAAACCGGTCGATGACCACAAAATGAAGCAGGCTACCACGAAGACATGTCTCTAATATTATATATGGTATAGATTATAAAATAGTCTAATAAAGTAATATGGCGCTTTAGAGGAAAGCGTAACTCCACCCTTCCTCAGAAACAGGTCTTAAAAGAATTTTCCCAGAATAAGTTGCAAATAAAAGTTATATCTCTTTATATGTATAGTGTGTATACAAAGTTTAAAGAAAATCCAGAGAGTCATTTTCGAGAAAATCGCAAAAAACTAAAAAAAAAAAAAAATTATTTAGTAACGGGCTACTTCCGGTTGAGCGATTTTAACCTTATTGTCGGGTTTTCTGGTAAAAACTTAACAGAAATATCAAATTTGAATTTTCTGAGATTTTTTTTCTGTTTTTCAGTTTTTCTGACTACACACAGACTGACACAGAACGTATACTTTGTAAATTTCGAAAATTTTGATTTTACCACAATAATTTATTTTTACTAGTATGTCAGAGATAGTAAAAAAAAAAAAAATCATTAAGTTATAATAACCTATTTTGAACGAAAAATTCCTTCAAAATTATTAAAAACCTATAAACCATATAAACCCATATAAACGTAAACTCCCCTTAGTAGGATTAGTATTGGGGTCGAAAAAACACGTAAAGGCCCATTCACCCATTTCTACAAAAACCCTTTTCAGTATTCATGTGAATAATATTTCTGATAATAACTCAAATTTTTGAAAAGTCGCCTAACAATCGCTATATTTCCTCTAATAAAAACCGAAAATTATAATTCTATATAAATATACATGAAGACAAATTAAAACAAAATTTTAAAAATGTTAAACAATTCTTACGCAAAAGAAGAAAGTAAAAAACGGGGTCTTGAATATGATTTTTACATTCCAAGTTAGCAAGTCTACCATGATGATTTCGTCGTAGAGGTCATCATCAAATACGTCGCGTATTTTTTTAGTTATTAATAGAGAGAAAATTGCATTATTTTAATATGTATGACTAATTATGAATAATAAAATTCAATTAAATAAGTTGTATTGAAATGAAATTGTTAGTTTTTTAACTTCATTATAAAGGTTTAGGACTTAAAGTTTAATTTTGGAAATAGGAATGTAAATTTGCATTTGTTTATCTCCTAGAATCTAGAGTTTCAAAAAAAAAAAATCTGGTGTGAAACACTCACACAACTTTCTCTTACTCCTGTTCTCAAAATTATAATTGACAAAGGTTATAGTTTGTGTACCAAATATAACGAAATTCGTCGAAAACTGAAAAAAGTGTTCGGTAAAAGCGCATTCCGGTTTACTAATTTTCTTAAAACTTGGAATTTTGGCCATCCATTTATTTCTAATTATTTTTGTTTGGATGATAGAATTGTACGTATAATCAACTATGATATACCACTTTAGAGGAAGCTGTGTAACCTCATCCCGCCTCTAAAAGTGCCCATAAATGAATTTTCTGAGAGAAATGTTTTAAAATAAAAGATGTAGATCATTGCATGTTTAGTTTATATACGAAGTTTTAAGAAAATCGTCGGAGCCATTTTTGAGAAAATCGCGAAAAAGTGAAAAAAATCATTTAGTAAAGTGTTAAAACAAACGCACTTCTCGTTATCCGATGTTTTTCAAATTCGGATTTTCTCAATATATTTAATTCTAATTAACATTATTTAGATGACAGAATTGTCTAATAAACTGAAATAGCAGTTAAGATGAAAACCTAACCCCACGCCTCCACCAGAAGTGCTCTTAAATGAATTTTCCCGGAGAAATGTTTCAAATAAAAGTTGTAGCTGTTAGTATGTGTAGTTGATATACTAAGTTTGAACAAGATCGTGGGAGCCATTTTTGAGAAAATCGCAAAAACGTAAAAAAAAAAAAAATAGTAAAGTGGTACTTCTGGTTGAGGAATTTTGACAGATGACCCACTGTCAGATCCCATGGTGATTACTAAACGGAATATCAGTTTGAACTTTCTACGATTTTTCGTTTTTGAGCTATGCTGTTCACATACGTACATCCATACATACACACACACACACACACAGGCCATTTGCTAAAAACCACTTTTTAGACTCAGGGGACTCTCAAAGGAATATTTTCGGTGAAAACTAGATATCGAAAATTTGACACGCTTACAATACTTCCTGTTACTAGGAGTAAGAGAAAGTAAAAAATGAATACGAATAAGAAGGAAATCGCGTCTAAGATTTCCTTTGAACTTTATTATATTAATTAAAAGTAAGATCTTTCATTTTTGGTTGAAACAGTTTTGTCGAAAAAATTCATTTTATAATAACTATATTCTTGGATATTTCTGTATTATTAGTTTTCCTCTTTAGTACTGTAGTTTCCATTATCTATCTTTGTGATATAAAATACATTAGTGTTAGGCAATTTGATTTCTTTCAAGTATTAGCGGTAAAGGGCCAGGAAACAGCACCCGGTTTGTAAGTCGGGATCGATGACGTTAGGCGCCTTGCGTGTTTAACGTAACACCCATGGGAAGGGGGGACTTTATGTTGTTCGTGGAAGGTTCTTCTATTTTTTTTTTTCAACGTAGGGCAAGTTGACCCGGTCAGCAGTAAACTGCCTACTACAATTTTTATAGCTCGATATCATCAAGGACGTAAAAAAAAAATAATAATAATAAAAACAAAAATAGTATATTTATGTCAATAGTGTCTTTTTTATTATTAATTAGAAACATGCGTACAGATAAAAAAAAGAGAAAATTCTTGTTAATAACCTACGAATTCTTACAATCATTTTGAGTATATATAAAAACATTTTCAAAAACAATAAATTCAATTGAAACTGTTCACTTGTTGGAATGAGTAAATAAATTAGATAAAATTGGCGAACGTTATTTGGTTCGCTCTTGCAAGGCACAAGCAAACTTTTGCTCACCATAAGAACTAGTGGTTGTGAAATTTACATAATAAATACGTATTTTTGTAAAGTTGAAACATATATCTTACTTAGTCCTGAAATTACTCTCCAGGCACCACAAGGTACAGCTGATATGGGTGCCTGGACACATAGGGATTGAGGGTAATGAGATGGCTGACCAACCGGCCAGGAACGGGGCAAATACTCCGTTCATTGGTCCAGAACCTGTCCTGGGGGATCACTGGCAAAGCGATTAAGGAGTGGTTTCGCGGTAAGATGAAGAGCTCTGGAGGAGGAGCCCAGGTGCCACACACAGCAAAAGGATGATGCCAGGGCTGTGTAAACGAAGGACCCAAATGGCCCTTAGTCTGAGTAGGAGCCAGATTTCTCTGGTGACGAGACTATTTGGAAGGCCAGCTTACGTGGTCCCTGTCTCCCGATCCGGTGGCTACTGAACATCTCATTCACTTGTCTCCTCGCCAAATCGCCGAGATATATATATATATGGTTGGGAAAAAAACATATAATGGATGTGTTGGATGGAGAGAATTGGTTTTGTTTGATGAGTTAAGAAGACTTGGTAACACTGGTTAACTGATATATTAATAAATAGACAAAGACTGCCTGGACTTTACAATTGCCTGCCCTTCAGTTCAATACACTTTGTACAACGTTTCTCCAATAACTGGATTCCGTCCCTGAAGCGCAATTCTGGAAGGTCTTCAAAATATCCATTTACCGTGCTATCACCTCTTTATTTAATCCAAAACGTTTTCCAGCCACAAATTTCTTAAGGTTTGGAAATAGATGAAAATCAGAAGGAGCCAAATCTGGCGAATTCAGGGACTCAGATGTAAAGTGGTGAATCCACGTTTCATCCATCATAATAAATCGGCCTAGAAAATCGGATGGATTCTTCTTAAAACGTACAAACATTGCTGAGAAACTCGATTCCTCATTTGTTTGTGATCAGCATTTAATAAATGCGGCACCCATCTTGCTGCACAAAGCTTTCTCCTACTGAGTTCTTCGTGTAGAAATGTGCCGTACCCTTTCTTGTGTATCTTCTCGATATTTTCTTTGTTAGTTGCAGTTTTTGGTCGTCCTTCACGTGGTCCATCTTCAAAGGATGTACGACCACGTTGAAACTCAGCTCATTTTGTTACTGTCGATAACGAAGGTGCAGAGTCCTTATACACTTTCACCAATTTTGGATGAATTTCTGTTGGCGATAAACCATCCAAAACGAAGAATTTTATGATGGAACGGTATTCAACTTTATTCATTTTGTTAAAAAACACACAACACCCTTACTTTAAACAGCCGTATAAAACAAACCTTTTGCCTGATCAAATTCACATTTGGTCCTTACTTCTGGAACAAGTGTGCCAACATAACAAAACAGTGATTTCATTTGTAGCAGTGCCATCTATGGGCTAGGCTGAGAACATTTCACCTTGCCCTAGTACTTCCTTGAGAAGGTCATAATATAATGATCAACCGCTTCTCTTACTGCAATTATTGCTATTTTAATTGGTAAGATAAACTTTTTTCAGAAATTGAAATTTAGTAAATATTTAGTTTATCACTATTACATATACATACCACTCGTGAGGAACCGTACATTTTATCTTGTTGGTTCTTATGATATAATAGCTTACTTGAATGTGACTCCTCCAATGGAGAATTCTTGGCAGCGCTTCTATGCTATCCTGTATAGTAAACAGTTTGCAGGCACGCCTGACGTCACAGATCCCTCAGAACCCTTCTGAAGTAAATTTTTATTAGAAAATTCTATCAAATAAAAGTGATAGGCTTTTGTATGTACAGTTTACATTCATAGTTTCGGGAATGAAACAATGTCACTGGGGGGTACAGACGGTGCTGGCTCAGATCGTGAGAAAAAGAGGGAGAACTACAGATAGGGGCGAACCTTGGTAGCGAATGCTAGAACTAAATGGCGAAGGAAACCGCTGCGTGCTAACGTCCTCCAAATAAAAACTGCCATCTAGAAAGCCTTGGTTGTTAGTGCCACTAGTTTTGTATATTTTTTTTTCCACAACCTTATTTATAATACCCTGAAGAACATAATAAGTTTCTTCGAAATAGTTGTTTCTGTTTTTGCAACTAGTCCTCAATTACTTCCTGAACGATAAATAAATCATATAATAAAACCAAGGGTAACCAGCAAGCGTTTTTACGCAAATTGTTCTGCAAATAATTTTGAACATATGCAAAATTTAGATTTGAAAAAATCATTAAATTATGAAGTAACTGTTATAAACTTGAATTAATTAATTATCTTTTATATTTGTGGATTAAGTAAATGTTTTTATTTATTCAAACATGAATATTGAAAAATGATATCATTCCATAGCATTTAAAAAAACAAATGGAGACAAGTTAATGCAGCCAATAACAAAGCCGTAAATAGTATAATAACTAATATAAATGTATTTAACAACAAACAAAACAAAACTAGATAATAAAACATTCTTCTTTAAAACAATTAACATCAATCACCCCTCTTTTATAAATTGATATTCTACATAATATTATAAATAGGGATATAAAAAGGATTCTATATGCGGCCATTATATGTGATACACGGTTGTCCTTCGTCTTATTAGTATTTGTTTGTCTGTCCTAATTCTATTATGATGTCGCATTCTTATTGTACAACCCCTCCAGTATATCCCCATTCTCGCCTCATTTGCCAATCGCCTTATTGTCTACAAACTATTTAGAAAACAGCTGTACGGCATTAAATCTCTATTGAGGAAGATACTAGACAAGATAGACACTTCCTTTATTTATCTCACTCTAATTCTTTTTTTTTCTCTTTTTATTTTATTTTTTTTCATTCACACTTAATAAGTGTTGCAAAGACCGCTTTTAATAATACTAGTTCTGTTTGTACAATTAGATTTTATTTCTTTTTACAAGCCAATATTAAAAACAGATTGTTCTTTTTAATTGATTGATTTTACAGAATATTCTTTCTCTGTTCATCTCCAGCATCATTTAAATATTTTTAAAAATTCTTTTTTACTTATTTTATTCAATTGTATAAAAAAAAAAAAAACAGTTTATAAAAAAAATCTAGAGTTTTAGACATAGAATTGTTTATCAAATTTTCGGCTTAAGTTTTAACCGGAAGTGTTACTCTGAGTGAGTCAGAGTGTTTGAACAAAAACGAAAAATCTTAGGAAACTCAAACTTTGGTATTCAGTTTTGGTTACTAACACAAGGGAAGAGTTTCTTCAGTATTCTGCGAACCCTTTAACACAGTAGCTAATTAGCTCAAAAAGAAGATAAATGTTAATAAGATAAATTACAGCGTGATTTTTTTTTTTCATAATTCCAAATGAGAATGTTTAAATATCTTAAGATTTTTCATGGTTGACGATAATTGATATCCATCCCCAAGTACCGTTAAAAAGAAAAGAACGTTATTCTACCCTCTTTTTGTGAAGTATAATTTATTTCTTTCACATTCTACTTTGTTAAACTATTTTATGTCATAAAAATAAATAAGTATGATTTTTTTTAATTTAAAAAAATCATTACATAATTATACCGGAAGTATTCCACTTCAATTGTGCAATTTGATCTTGGAAAGAGTATAAGTATACATCATTGAAATGATTCTTTCTAAATATAGTTATACCAGATGGTCCCGATGACGCCCATTTAATAAGATGAACGTCTTTAAGTGGTAGGGGCGGGATCGTTGGCTGACATTTCTGCTATATAGGCTGACTCAATCGCGGCGTGATGTATGCTGGGAGGTCCGCGACCCTCTTACCATACCAGTTTTTCTGTCAAGGACGTATCGTCTAAAGTACATGAAGACTAAGGAATTTTTTATTATTATTATTATTATTATGAATGCTTCCTAGTTTTGTTTTTGTCAGTATTTTATTATTTTGCTCTATATTGCGTCTTTTCATAATTCAGTAGAAATAGACGTGTTTATTAAAATAGAGAATACTTGCTTCTTCTAAACAGTCCTAGCTCATCTTTCATTCAGAAAAAAATTATTTTTTAACAGCGTCATTTTGCTCTATTTATGTCGGTTGACATCGTCTTAAAAGCAAGTAATCTGTTAAACACATACTTAATTTAAAGGTCAAAGATATTTATATTCATTAAAGATTAAAAATATGTCTTTATCGTACAGAACTTTTCAAGTGTAATTATTGAATTAAATAGAACTTCAAGTGTAATATTTTTTCCCGCAACGCTTTTAATAGTTCTAATAATTTGTCTAAATGACTGAATATATTTATACTTAGCATTATATTTAAAGGAAGCCTATCCCAGCTTCCTCGCAACTGGAAAAAATTCCATTAAAACCCCAAACCCTTGGAAATATAATTTTAAAACCCAGAAAAATATTTTAAAATAGACGTTATCGAAAAAGTTATCACAGTCTATCTATATATATATATAGGGAGAGTGTGTATGTGGGGGGAGAGGGAGGGAGTGAAGGAGAAAGAGCCGTAAGAGCAGAGCATTATATCAAATATTGGAAACTGAGTTTGTCTGGAAATATTTTACACTTTTTATATTCTATTATTTACTACTATATTCGAAGTTATAAATAATATGGTTCGATTTTCTTGGTTATTTTAAAATATATTTTCTTATCTTCCTTTTTCTCTGATTATGGTAACATCAACTTCCGGCTGATGGATTTTCCAAGCCAATGAATGTTGTATATGAATTACATTATTTCATGTATCGATTTCCAATAAGTATTATTATATTATTGTTATTACTATATATTATATTAAAATATTCATTTGGAGAAAAAAAAAAATCTGATGTGAAACACACACAACTTTCTCTTACTCCAGTTCTCAAAATTATAATTGACAAATTTTATAGTTTGTATACTAAATTTAATGAAATTCATCGAAAACTGAAAAAACTGTCCAGTAAAAGCGCACTTCCGGTTTACTAATTTTCTTGAAACTCGGAATTTTGGCCATCTATTTTATTTCTAATTAATATTGTTTACATGGTAGAATTGTATAATCAACTATGATAGCACTTTAAAGAAAAACATAACTCAACCTCTCCTCCAAAAGTGTCCTTAAATGAATTTTCCAGAGAAATGTTTTAAATAAAAGTTGTAGATCTTTGTATGCTTAGTTATATAGAAAGTTTCAAGAAAAAGTCGGAGACATTTTTGAGAAAATCGCGAAAAAGTGAAAAAAAAAATCATTTAGTAAAGTGGTAATGTAAACGCACTTCCGGTTATCCGATTTTTTTTTTTTTGGAACTCGGAATTTCCCCAACATATTCAATTCTAATTAACATGATTTAGATGATAGAATTGTTTAATAAACTGAAATAGCACTTTAAATGAAAACCTAACCCCACCCCCTTTCCCCAATACTGCCCTTAAATGGATTTTCCCAGAGAAATCTTTCAAATAAAAGTTGTAGCTCTTTGTGTGTGTAGTTGATATACCAAGTTTGAAGAAAATCGTCGGAGCCAATTTTATGAAAAACGCAAAAAAGTAAAAAAAAAAAAAATCAAGTAAAGTGGTACTTTCGGTAGTGGTAGTCGGAATTTTGACAGATGACCCACTGTCAGATGCCATGGTGATACCTAAACGAAATATCAAATTTCAACTTTCTACGGTTTTTCGTTTTTGAGCTATGCTGTTCATTCATACACACATACCATTTTCTACAAAACCACTTTTTTTTGGACTCAGGAGGGACCTCAAAACGGATATTTCCGGTGAAAACTCGATATCGAAAATTTGACACGATTACAATACTTCCTCTTAGTAGGAGTGAGAGAAAGTAAAAATTATGTGTCATCTCCTTAACATTTTCGCGCAAATGATTCCAAATTCATTCCGCCATAATACAATTTTTTTTTTCTAATTTTCATTTATCTCTGTTATTATTATTATTATTGTTGTTAAAAGAGGGAAGTATTGAGATCGTATCAAATTTTGCAAAATTGAGATTAAATATTTTTTGAGTTCCACTAAAAGAGATTGGTTAATGTGTGTGTGTGTTTTTTTGAGTGAGCAAAGTATCTTAAAAATGGATGATCACAGGAAGCTGAAACTTATTAGTAATGATTCAGATTCCATCATGGGATCTTATATTGAAGTTTCAGTGAAAATCTGTTGGTAAAAATGGAACTTTACCATTTATTTCAGTTTTTCGCAATTGTGAAAAAAAAAAAAAATCACTTTTTTTTGACTGAATGTACTAATTACACATGAAATAGGCTTTTCATGATTACTTACTTACCTAGTCCTTCGCCCTTTCAACCGTCAAAAATGTAGAGTGGCGACAGATAGCCCATTCCCCACCAACTAAGTCAAGTTCGAAGAAGAAAAAAAAAGTAAAACTTTCGGTAAGAGAAAAGTCATATGAAAGTTTGAAATGAACACATAACTTTAACAAAGACGATTTTCTAAGAGCCAAATATATTTGTCATAAATTCAAGATGATGTTCTAATATAACCGTCACAAAATTAATTCTTTGACAGATCATCATTTTATTACCAAAGCTGCCAGTGAAAACTATTTATCTTATAATAAAGTAGTGTATTATCTTTTATAAAATGTTCACACTAATCCCAAAAGTAGTCGATTAATTTATAAAGGATAACATAGTAAACGAAGTCCATTAAAAAAACCAGTATAAAGAGATGCTGATTACTGATTGTGCATATCATTTGTCAGAACTGTTAACATAATTAATTCGTTTATTTGTTATTTATAAGATAAGGGGGGCAAAAAACTAATAATATGCATACCGACAATAGATACATTTTATTGGTTTTTCACTATCGCCTTAATTATGTTAATTAATATGGGAGAACATTAAATGCTGACATCTGTATTATCTTGAACAGAATCTTATGTTAACAGTTATATAATTATTATGTTATTGCAGACTGGTTCTTAAAAATAAAGAATTTATTAGATACAATTATTCATTTTCAAAATTGATAGAAAGATAAAAACCATAATTTTTTTTAAAGTTATCTCAAGGTAAAAGACTTGAAAT
Organism: Triatoma infestans; assembly: GCA_011037195.1. Lineage (NCBI taxonomy): Eukaryota > Metazoa > Arthropoda > Insecta > Hemiptera > Reduviidae > Triatoma > Triatoma infestans. The sequence continues at coordinate 93,423 of JAAEAF010000012.1, forward strand.
GTTTGTCTCATATTAATCTAAACGTATTAAAAATCGTTCAAGTAAGAATGACTACATATGATCAGCAATGAAATCTTTAAAAATTTTTGGTCTGAGATCTGCAGCTTTAACTACTGAAAAATCCATAGATCTTACATGTTAGATATTGTAGTGGAAGTGGCTATAAAACTAAATCTATTTTGACCCCTAAGTGCCAATGTTGTTATGTAGCCAGATCTCTAAAAGTGTATAAGGTGAAATTGTTATTGAATATATGTTATGGTGAGCGACCCAAGTTAACTTACATCTCCAAGCCCTGTATATTTTGCAAGTAGTTGGGAATATCACTATATATTAGCACTATATTCTCTTAAGTATTCTAAAATCTCTGAAGAATTGGCTAGTCCAATTCTGGTGAAAATTGCAATTTGGGTGAAACGTCAGATTCTACCAAACTACTATCGCAATCTCAACCCGGATATTGAAGGTTTTTTTTTTTTTTATGAAATGGCTGCGAAAACCTAAAAGATCAAAATCGTTATTGTATTTTTCGAGAAAATCCCCCCCCTCCAAACTCAAAATATTATTCTGCACCTTTGCTTCATTAGCTTTCAAGGTGTAACGACCCTGAAAAAGCTCATTGCAATATGTGCGAAATGTCGGCTTCTAGGAAACCACGTGTTTTGCATGAAAATGGCCGCGGAAGCATATAAGATCAAAATCAGTTTTCCCGGGAAAATAATTCTAATAAAAGTGGTTGGTATTTACTATATGTTCAGATAGTACAGGAAGTTTACAGACATTCTTTTACACGCATTTCCGGTTGATTGATTAAGGCTGAAACCTTCCTGTGAGATGCAGTGTAGGTAACTAAAGGGAATACCAAGTTTGAGCGTCCTGCGACTTTTCATTGTTAAGATATTTTATTCTCTCTTTCTTTCTCCCACACACACGCAGAAAATTGCAAAGAACTCAGTAACCTATTCAATAAATATATACTTTTGGTTAACAGATCATTTTGTCGGCAAGGAGTATCTGTTGAATGCAGTTACTTGGGGACGTAACCCCACGGGTTACCTCACAGCTCAGTACTCCTTCGTCAGAACAGTACAGATTACACAAACTCTACACTTTTCAGACAAGGACACAGTTCACACGCTAGGGTCTTCGGCCAAGGGAGAAGGAAGGGATTACCTCAGTGGTATCATGCTGGACAGCAACGCGGAGGTCTTAGGTTCGAATCCAGCATGCTGCCCTTCGATTTTCTCTTCCTAGGAGCCCCTACAACTCACGGTGCTTGGAGGCCAGCAGTGCACTGAGAAGGCTCCGAGGGGCACAATAGATCTTTTAGGTCGCAGTGCGATAATCCTCTACAACAACTTACCTACTTAACAGATCATTATCAAATTTGAAATGTATTTAATGGATCTTAGTATTTATTATATAGGTGGTACACCTGTGTTCTGTATGAAGTGGAAATATTAACATTGCTCCCCAAAGAACTCCAAAAATCCATTATTCCGGTAACATGTAAAATAAAAGATAGAATTATATGTGTGTAGTTACTATTCAAAGTTTACTGAAAATCATTGGAGCTTTTTTTCGACTAAATCGCTAAAAAGTAACTTAAAAAATTAGTTACACAAGAAAATTAGTGATAAAAAAAAAGTAGTTATATTTCATATTGATGGACTTAAATCGAAAACGATCATGAAGAGATCTATAACAAAATCAAGTTTGTGGTTTTGTGGTGATATTTTGTTCACTATATACAAACAAACCAATTCGTTATTAATATATATTTACTTTCTCTTGCTGCTAGTAACAGGAAGTATTGTAATCGTGTCAAATTTTCGATATTGAGTTTTCACCGGAAATAAATGTTCTGTGTACGAAAAAAAAATGTTTTTCGCGTCATAATCTGTATGTGTATGTGTGTTTTATAACAAAATATCTCAAACAATGAAAAATCACAGGAAGCTCAACCTTTGTATTCTGTTTAGATAAACACTGCATCTGGCATGAAGATTTTGGGCAAAATCTAGCAACCGGAATTGAATTATTTTCCCGATTTTTTCAAAAACGGCTTGAACGATTTTCTTTAAATTTCTGTGCTATCTACATAAATAAATTCCAAAAATTTTAAATGCAAAAATTTTCCGGGGCAAATTGATTTTTTTTTTGTGTGAGCATTCTGGGGGGAATAGTGGCGTTATGCTTTCCTCTAAGTACCACTTCAGTACAATATATTATTTTTTTTCCACCTGGATAATATTAATATACATTAGAAGCATTGATAGAATTCCAAATTTGAAAAAAATCTATTAATCAGAAGTGCATCTTTACAGAATAGGTTTCTGAGTTGTTTTTTTTTTTTTTTAATTTTCACGAAAATGGGCATAACAAATTTTTTTTAAACTTGGAATGCACACTTCACAGATAAAAAAATATATCACTCTTATTTAAAAATATTTTTCCGAAAAAAATTGTATTTAGAGGGATCGATCGGTCAATTAAATTTAAATTTAAACTTCACAAGTTTTGTTGGTTTTGTCAGTGGAGTTCGTACAGGTATACAAGTATAACCTCTACTTATTTGTGTAAATTTATTAAGTTCGTGTAGAGTTCACTTCAACGCAATGTTTCTGTTGGTTTGTTGATTGTATGTATGTATGTGCGGGAGGTTATAAAGTTAGGCTGTTGTATTTAATAACAAAACAGAATTGAATGGAACACATTAAATATATACACACACATAATAACATAACCTTATACCCTCCGCACATACAATCAACAAACCAACAAGTGTCGAGTATAACAGAAATATTGCGTTGAAGTGAACACTCTTCACGAAGTACTTCATAAATTTGCTCTGACGATGGATGAAAATCCGAAACCGATCAGGAATATAAGAAATATGCATGCTACCACGGATGAAATAAATATCAGATGTTATCAAGCATTACGTTACCCAACCACATATTCAATAAACATTGTCATGTTGAAATTTTAAAGAAAAATTTGTTACTTTAATTGTAATAATTGGAGTAAGAGAAAGTCGTGTCCGTGTTTCACACCAGATTTATTTTTCACATGTATTTTATTTGTTCATCTAAATTTCCAAAATTGATCTACATCCTCTTACAGCAATAAGTACAAAAGTAAAAAAGTAAAAGGAATTACTAAAATAAATGATATAGTATGAAAATGAGGATAAAGTTTCTATCATTTCACATTGAAATTGGAAAAGTTCTAACCGAATATAGTACGCAATTCAGAGAGTTTAGTCGATCTATTCACAAAAGGCATAAAAGTTTTCAATCACCAACAAAGTGGAAACTTAGTAAATAAACGTAAAAATAAAATAACAACTAAAGACCAACTGCAGGAATATTAACTTCAGTATATTATATCAATATATTGATATATTATACTCGTATATCATACTTGCAACATTCTTTATTTTTATACTCTTTAATTTTATTAATTTAAGTCAATAATTTGGATTTTTCTCTTTCTTTTACAGGGCCTCTTTAAAGGGTTGGATATTCTTATACATTCTATATATATTATTGGTGATCTCACTTGCAGGTATCGTATCAGTTTTAAAATTAATATTGAATTGGACATTTCCTATATCTATACGTAAATTTAGGTAAAAAAAAAAAAAAAAAGATATTGATTCCTTGTAGGTCACCACATTATTTATATGGATGCTCAAGATTTGGCAACTCAGTATAAGCTACATTTGCCTTCGCAGGATTTTAAACATTTTCATGTTACGATTAATTATTTTTATACATGGCATTTTCAGATTAAATACATCTGTTAAATCAACATGCACAATGTTGTAGGTACATAAGAATAGAATACAGTTTTCACAAAGTTCACTATATTTCAGATTGCTCAAAATATAAGAACACAAATTCTTCAGATCACAGCAATTTTCCGCTTTAAATACTTTGATAAAACAGGTAAAAAATATACAAACAACAGAATTACACAGTAGTTTCTACTACACAGTAAAAACTGTACAGTACTAAAAAAAAAGGGTCCCATGAACCCTTGTTTTACCTTCCTTTATCGATTAGTTCGATAAATTCACAAATTATCCAACAACAGCCTTTTTACAAATTGCAAAATTGAATGAAACTTAATGCAAATAATTCTTAGAATTATTGCTATCTAATAATACAACAACAAATAAATTATATTCCTCCCTTGAAAAGGAAGTTGAAGAGTTAAATCCCTTAAATAATGCATTTTCAAAAAATCAGGTAATTAATTCGAAATTGTTTAAGCGCATCAAAAAATTTGACTTTAACCCATGCGGATAATTAATTTCCACAGAGGAAGTCTTGCATTGACCCTGTTTAGTGATTTATGCCAAAACCATAAAGGACAGGTTAGGATGTAATTGTGCAGTTTATTTGTGTATGAATTTTGAACTGAAAAATCTGTCTTTTTTTTTTACTTTCTTTAGTGATAATAAATAACGGTTTATTTATATCTTATCAATTCATTTCTAATTGGAAGTTAAACACTAAGCCAGCCTGAAAAAGTAGGAATACTTTGGTTGGGGAGTGAAGTTGTTCGCGCCCGAGATTGTTTTCACGTGACTCCTGGATATCCAACTAAACGAACATCAGTCGCCCGCTTAGCCTATTTATCCTGGGCTGCGCGATGTACAATGGCTAAACAGCCGAAGCATGGCGTAGGAAAAAAAAAAGCAGGTTGCGACCGTGTTAGTGGTTTGTTATAAACCGAAATTTCGTCATATTTCAATAGACTTCTTCAGAATAGTGTCATCTCTAAAGCTGAAACATATTCAAAGGTTTCAATCATTTTATCAAAGTTTCTATTTGTAACAGTTACATTTAAATAGAAAGAGATTCCATTCAATTTGTAAAAGGTTGTATTTAATCTGAGAACATTATATAAATATTCAAACCACACATATTTTTTTTTTATTAAAATAAGTATTGTTTATAGTTTATATATATCTTTCCCAAAATCTCATTTTCATCTTTTATTTCATGCACTTCCTTCAATAGGCCTTTCCCGACATGATTTTTTTTTCTTTGGCTGAATATTATATAGAAAAATATTGAATTCAATAAATGGTTAATGTTGTTAATCAGAGATTGAAAAGCCGTCGCAGTTAATACAACATAATCCAGGTTCAAACATAGTCTTAAATTACCCTAATAATTCACATAGCAATCAATTTTCGTAAATTATGCAGAATCATTCTTCTTGCATTGCTAAATTATCCTTTTTCTTCTTTAGCATGCACCTGGGTCCAAGTTGATTCGCTTCAGGATGTTTTTAAGTTTTTCAATTTATTTACTATTAGTGGAAAAATATTTTTCTTTTAAATTAAAATTCCCTTGTTTCTTTGTTTAAACATTTCAATCTTCATTTTGTATGAGAAGCTTTTTAAAAGCCACTATTTTGGTTTTCCTTCCTATAAAATCATTCAGTCTCAGGTTAGCGCTGGGCCTGTTTCTATCTGGGATGGAAAATCTGAAGTTGCGGGCGATTTTAAGTGGGGGGTTACTTGGGGATGCCTCTTGCTGAATGATCTACTTGTTTTTATGGTATAAAAGTTATTGCAATTGAAAAAGGCAGGATTGTATCTGCTCATTGAAGGCATTAAATTCTTTGTCTTTATTTCCAAATTGGTGATGGAATATTCTAAAACACTGGGGGAGCCAAATTTCTCTATAGTTATCCTTCTATTCCATCTAGTGTAGCAGAACATATGGAAACCGTTGGTAATGAAAACGTAAATTGGCTAACTCTAATAAGCGCCTATCACGCCTTCATTGGTTCCTAGTCAGCTATTAACTTGTCATTGGACATATGCCCAAAGTCATTTCCAATAGGGACAACTTCATAACATTCATCCTAGTGGCTGAGGTTAGTGGGTAGACGGTAGTCCAAAGATATCTCTAGAAGGTGTTTATGCCAGAGTTTGTGAATATGCTCTTTTGTAGAATTTTATGAGAAAGTACATTTCTTTAAAAAAATGCTGTTTAAAATACCTCTCCATCTTCTCATAAAATCTGGAGGTGCTATCCCATTTAAATATCAGTTTCTTCAGTTGCCCTCTGAGTTTACTATGCTCCATGAGAAACCAAATCAACCAGCGAAGCCTATTTAAACTGTTACAAGCTTCTGTTCTTCGCAGGCCGAAACTGTCAAACAAGTCTTACCCTGCCTCAGTCCAGGTCGGTTCTTCAGAAATACTCTTTTGATTAATCATACTAGAATTTTCGTAAATATGAAAATGCCTTTTTCAGCTGATTAATTATCAGCTTTGATTATATATATATTTTTTTCATTATAGAAGAACATATTATTATATTTCATCCATATATTTCATAAAAAATTAAATAATTACATGAAACAAGCGCTTTACTTCCCATTATAAATCCAAGGACAATATATATTCAATTTCAAGAATGTTCTGAAAAGTAATATAAAGCTTCTTTCTTTAGTTCACCTTTAGTTAGCCTGAAGGTTGACACAATTCTGGTTTTCTTTTTTATTGAAATAATTACCTTAAAAGATGAAATATATAATATTGAAATTAACATTGCTGAGTTTGTCTTAATATCTTAGAATACTTTTTTTTGAACACCCTCGATTTAGATTTCTTTAATTGATTTAAATCCTATTGATTCAAAATTATGGTCACAAGTGGATTTCCGAAGAATTTCAAACTTCACAAAAATTTCCAAATTGTATCTTATTAAAAAAAATTATTGAACCAATAATTTTTTTGCAAAATACCATTAGGAAATATATCTAAAATAAATAACAGTTATAATAGCATTTAAATTAATAATTTTGTTAATTGTTAAAATATAGAAGATGGAGGTGATGATGCCAACTCAAAGGAGGATATGATTGATCATGATAATGAACTATCTGAAAAAGATGATGGTTTGTCTGATTCGATGTATTCTGTATTTCTGTGTTTGTTTGTTTTCTTTCCTTTGTTTGTTTTGTTTGTGTTTCTTTTATACACTCACAATCATTGCAGAAACAGAGGCTTTATATTTTGTTTTGCAAAAAAAAACCTAGCTTATCCAAGCCATTTGTGTTTGTGTAGTTTTCTATATTTAATTTTAGTAAAAAACAATTTCATTAGTTCATTACTAATTTGTAACTTCCAGAATCACTTAAATGTTCAAAAACTTATTTTATTTTATTTTTTTTTAGAACGGAAACTGAATATTTTAAAGTTTATTGGTATTAATTAAATCTGGAAGTTACAATTAGTTTTTTCAGTTCAAAATCAAAAGTACGATTGTATAATTTTAAGTTGTATACTAATTCTGTGCGTAAGTAAGTTAATGCTTAACTTAAACATATTTGTAAATTTATGTAAATAATTGCATTTTACATAAACAACACTTAACAACTCAAAAAAAAAAAATCCGGCGTGAAATAGCTTTCTTCTTTAAGCAATTCATGTAGTTCTAAATGAATACCATCTACACACATAAATACCTATTATTTTTATTTGAAATTTTTTCTCGGGAAAATTCATTTTTTTGAAAATTTCTGGAGGAACATAGCGTTACGCTTTCCAGTAAAGAGTACCATTTCAATGTAATAATATGGTTTTGCCAGCTAAATAATATTTATACATAATAAAAGCATTGATAGAATTCCAAATTTGAAAAAAAAATGCAATTTTACAAAATAGGGGTTTGAGTTGTTTGAAATTTTCTCTCAAGCGGTTACGGTGGTTTCTATAAACTTGGTTTGCTTGCTGCATAGATAGAAACGTGTCACTTTTATTTGAGATAATTTTTTGAAAAAATTCTTTTTAGGCCGTTCTGAGGAAGCTGGGATGTTCAAATTCAAAAGTGTTTATTCATTATTGACCCTTAACAATGTAATAATTCTCTAACTGCCTCTGCTGGGTGGTTGGCACTGATCTCCCCACCACCAGTACGTTTATGTTATGGAGGATATATGAGCAAAATTTGAAATTTAAAGAAAATTTGTAATTTTGTACCTATCTAACTGTATTAAGAGGAGTATGAGAAAATCGTGTGAATGATCAAACGAAATTTTCTCAATTTGTTACGATTTTCTCCATTATACCGACGGATTTTATTAAATTTTTTGGTACTAATTATGAATAGAGAGACCTATCACTTTTGTTTGAACTTTTTTTCTGAGAAAGTTCATATAAAAAAGTTTTGGGGATTTGATGGGAGGTTATGCTTTTCTCAACTAAGTCATTTTATTAAGTTTAGATTCTTCCAATGATTTTATAAAATTGAAGGCAAGCAAACTTTTAGCAAAAAATTATTATGTTTGGAGAAAATAAATGAGTCATAACTTTGTGAAATGCAGTAAGAGAAAGTTGTGTGAATGTTTCACGCCAGATTTTTTTTTTTAAATAGCAAGCCAATCATACGTTAAACACACAAATGAACAATTATCACAAACCCGTCTTCACAACTTTTTCTTTTCTGAACGTGTTACTGCAAACCTAATTCCTCAAATCTGGATAATCTTAGGCTCTTTGCTCATATGTTACTCACAGCTTCCAATGTCCTACAACTTTTGTATTCGTAACCTTATTTACCCTTAAAGTAGTATCCACTATTAAACTGATTTACTAAATACAATATTAATTTTATGGACTATATTTCTAGATTTTACGAAATTTTGAAATAAAATGGAAGTTATATATAAATCCTTAATTTAGCATCAGAGTCATTTTCCGTGGTAGCCTGGCTTATTTTGTGGTCATCGACCAGTTTCGGGCGTTCGCCCATCTTCAGGATGCGTTAGTCAGACAGTGTGATAACAGACTTGCACAGAGGAAATTCAGTTTATACACTCCTTAATTTAGTATTTATTCTAAAATTGATGAATTTGTAAGATTTACATATATTTTTATGTTATGACAGAAATTTACAATTTAATAAGCTATTATTTTGGTAATTATGGTTAATTTAAAATCAAAACATATAGTTTTGTCTGAGACAAATCCTTAAAAAAAGTATGTGCTCTAACTATTAATTCTGAATATTTCTGTTTTAGTATAATATATATATGACCTCACTCTTATTTAGGCTTTCTATTGTAGGTGAGTTAGACGTTTCCTACTTACTAATTATCTTACCTAGTTATGACCTCATGCTAGAGGCACTATGACCGTTTGTATCCACCCAATATGAAAAGAACTGTATATATTATCTGTATTATATAACTTCCAAATTACCATTCTATATACTACAAATAACCAGGCTTTGTGCTTTTTATTTTTGCTTTAAATGAAAAGCAATAACATGAGAAAACTTTCAAAGTTAATTGCTTCATATAATAAACTTCAAAAAATCTATTTAATTTTGCATATAGTTCAAAAATATTCATTTATATGCGTTTTATATTAGTAATAGAATTTCAATTATTATAGCCAATACTGTATTCAGAGCATCACTTAATTCATGATTTATAACTGTATAGCTATAATAACGATTGCTACAAATTACTATCCAGCTACCCAATCAAACGTTACTATAATTTACGTCGATAAAAACTAATGTTCTTTTATTATACATGTAAATATTTATTACATTTGTAATTATTGTTATGTATTACATTTTTTTCTGCAAAACTGATATGGATTTTATTTGCACTGTACAATATCTTAAAACAAAAAAATCTGTGTGAAACACTTTAACAACTCATATTGCACTTCTCTAAAACTTTTCTGCAAGTTAGAATTTTTACTACATTTTTGGTTTTTCTTTAATGTTATAAAGGTAATGGAACCCTACATAATACTACAATGATGTTACAGAGTAATACTAACGTCCGCTCCCCCATAACTCTTAACAGTAAGATCCTATAGTATTATACATATAACAAATAAAAAAAATACATAGGATATACATCTAACAAATATAAAAAAAAACGCAAAAAACTTAAAAAATTCCATTCACTAACCTGATGCTTCCGTTTAATGCGTCAGTAAATTTCACCAATAAAATGAAAGTATTGGTTTTCCACATTCATTATGTTATGAATAATTATGTTTTAAAACTTTCAAATTCAGAGAAATTTACAATTGGAAGGAGAAAAGAAATAAGAGAAAATCATGAAAGTGTTTCACATTATATTTGTATATATGATTCGCATGAAATATTGCACTATAACATTTAGAAATATTTATTATTTATAGAAATTTATTGCCTAAATATTGTCTGATTTACAACACGATCAATAATAATTTATCAAATTAAAATAGTCTCATCAGAAATCTCACCTTAACATTTTTTGTTTGTTTTTATTTTTTTACTTCTTTTTCTAAATTCTCAAACATCATTTTTTTTGTTTCTTAACAGAGTTTATAAGCAAATAATCGGTTCTGGCGAGTTTTTACTCCCGTGTGAAATTATTTCTGAATGAATTTGAAAAATTTTAATTTACAGATTATGTTGGTGACCGTTTGGGTCCATGTACTGATTATAGAAGAGGTGAGGACGATCTTCTTGGTTTAGATCTGATAAGAAAGTATAAATTAGACGGAAGGGAAAAATTAGAAGGCGTGACACAAGTTAAAGGCTCTAATCAAGCACAAATTGCTTATAGACTGGATAGAGTTGCTTATCTAAATTTACCTACTAGGTAAGTCTTTTAATCTAATTAGACATTTTATAATTTTTCAAATTATAATACCGTTCTATTGCGTAATCTTTTATTTAAATAGCGTAATTTATTTTTCTAAAAATAGTTTCCAAATTTTGAGGCCTTAAGTTTTACGGAAATGATTACGCGGTAATGACTAGAGAAGTGTTTGAAATAAAACGCACTTCTTTACTTGCTCTGCCTTTCGGGAGTGGAGAACTGGTGTTTTAGTTCAGAAGTTTTGCAAAATTTATTTGATAAAAGTTACATATTTTACAAAGCACTTAATGAGTAGAAAGATAAATAATTATAATAAATAAATGTTTAATTTAAGTAAATTCTTTATTTTTTTTTATCTTTCTCATCATTAATGACTTTGTAACATATCTTTGCCGACTCCTAGAGAAAGGCACCAATGGTACTCAAAACGTAGAGCAAATAAAGAATTCAGTTTTCTTTAAAAGACTCTTCTGATCTTTGCCGTATAATCATTTCCATAATTTATTTTCATTTGCACATTACTGATTGACGCTTTTTATAATTTACACTTTTGGCAATTATCACGAAAAAAAATAAATATATGCTTGTGATTTTGAAAATAATCTATAATAATATATATTTATTTGTGATGAACTAGCATAATCCTAACTTTTTCAAAGAATTTTCACATACCAGCCATGTATTATATTTAGATATATTTCATAGTTTACTCAGCTTTATAACATTATAAATTCTTATTAATAGTTATTAATAGTATGTATATATTCTATAAAGTTAATTGGGAATTTTGTTAACCCATCAATCAAAAATGGAACGAATAAGTGGACATTTTAAAAAAAAATTAAAGGTTTTATTATTTTTTTTTTCTCCTTTTGCAAATAGAATCAGAGGGGGGAACAATTCTAACCCACTGAACACAATTCAAATTGTTATAAATAAGGAACTTCCTCACTAGCCTCGCTGTGTCCAATAACACAGACTTCTGCGCCCTCTCCAACAACCAGGATTCCAGCTCAAGCTCATTCACATTCTTAACTGTCTCGACGTGCACTAGGCCATTAGCCGAGATGATGATCGGGATTATCCTAATCACATCCAGGTGATACATCTCTTTAATTTCAACCCTTAGATCCTGGTACTTCCGCTTCTTCTCGGCTAATGTCATCCAAGAGAATCCCTACATCCATTATTTCGACTGCCCTTTATTGTGCATGACCGATCTATCAGTGATCATGCACTGATCTCAATACATCTTAATCCCATCCTTTTCCAATATGGCCTTCGGGGAATACCTGTAATAGGGGAGCTTCTCTCTCTCTCTCTGGCGTAATCCCGGTTTGACTGCCAGCGCCTGATGGAGCATGCGCGCTACATTATTGTGCCTTGAGAGTTACTCAGTGCCTGCTAAATTCGAGCACCCAGCGGTGATGTGCTGAATGGACTCTACTGGTGCGTTGCACAGCCTGCATCGGTCAGAGGTTTCTCGCTCACCAATTATGTACATACGTTAAGATCTTGTCGCAGTTACTTGGTCTTGGATTGTGAGTACAAATCCTTCCGTCTCCGGAAAGGGTTCACCTCGCACGAGCCACTTTACTGATATCTCGCGAGAGACACCGTCCGGCTCCAGCGCCGCACAATATCGGCCATGGAGCTCCTTGTTTTTCTGTGCTTCTACCCAGTGTTCGCAAGTAGTCTTCTTGAGCAGCCAAATCGTATGCTGTATATCCCCCTATCTATGCACTGCAGTTCTTGAATTAGAGCTGACTCACTTCCGAGGAATACGAAGAGCACTTTATTATTATTATTATTATAATATAAATAGGCCGCCTTGGCCATCATCATCAGGGGTCCAGCGGCCACGGCTCATCCTTCCCCTGCAGCAAAATCTCCCTGGAATGTTATTATTATTATTTTTGTTAATTTGAGGCGCGTCAACTTCTAAGGTCATTGGCGCCCGGAGCCTTCTCAGTGCACTGCCGGCCTCCGGAATTGTTCTCTCGTTACAGACAACACTGTCCATCACCGGAATTATTATTATTTTTACTACAGTAAATTAAAAACTTTCTTTACAGTTATGTAGTTTTTTATATATAGCTGTAAAGTGGCTACATCATTTAATCTAATCCATTATCTCTCTCTCTCTCTCTCTCTCTCTTCCTCTGTTTGTGATGACCTCACGGTGTTGCTGAGGCTCCCAAGCTCTCACACCACTGTTCTTTGTAATCGGAGAGATATCTACCATTTCAAATTTGTTGTAAGACATTCCTTCCCTGTAAATGAATTTGCTGGAAGCTCCTACACACTATTCTTAGATGCAGAAATTGCGCATCGTTGTCCAGCACTTATTTACCCCCTTTTTTTTTTATAGTTCTCAATTAGTACTTATATACAGGAATGATCACTGAAAAGTCTCATTTAGAAATTGTGAAAATAGCCAAATTACAACCTTAATTTAATGTATAAACATTGCTGAAAATTTGCCTAAAGGAACGTATGATTGCTTTGTTGAACATTTTAAATCAATGCAGCTTTATTATAAAATATTATCTAATTTTATTTTGTTTTATTTTATTTTTTTAAGGGAACTTCTGCCTATAGGTTTACCTGAAGAATTTTCATTAGTAATAACATTTAAGGTTAGAAAATTAATTAAAAATGTTTGGTACTTACTACGAACTGAAGATCTTCAGGCTCGGCCACAATTTGTTATAACCTTATCACCTAGAAAATCGTCTATAGAAATATCTCTAGTTGATTTTTATGGCAGGATAAGGCATCATACTTTTTTATCTGCAAATGTAAGTGATATTATTTAAAGTTATATAACATTTCCCAAATATATAACGCCCCCAATTCCAATAATGTTTTAAATAAAAGTGATATGTTTATTTTTGTGCAGTTAGCATACTAAGTTTAAAGGAAGGAATTTGTTATAGTCGTTTTAAAGAAAATTCAAAAAACTCAAAAATCTACTTTGTTTAGTCGCATTTTTGCTGTGCAGATTTTCTTCAAATTTTGAACCAATATTTCTGATGTATGTTAATATTACATAGGTATGTAGGTAATATTATATAGGTATTTATACATTGTAGAGAACTGGTACTTTAGAGGAAAGTTTAACGCTACTGCCCCCCCAACCACCAAAGATCAATTTTCCCAGGAAAATATTTCAAATAAAAGTGATAAGTATTTGATGTATGTAGATGGCATACGAAGTTTAAAGAAAATCGTTGGAGCTGTTTTCTAGAAAATCGCGAAATACATTCAGTAAAGCCGCACTTCCGGTTAGTAGATTTTGTCCGAAACCAAAACGGAATATTAAGTTTAAGCTTCCTGCAATTTTTCGTTTATGAAATATTTTATCCACACAACTACAGGCTAGCAACAAAACCAATTTCGTCATACTCGGAGGCCCACAAAATATGTATTTCCCGTGTAAACTCAATTTTAAAACTTTGACAAGAAAGCATAGAGACTTTTATAAAGAGGGGACAAAGATTGATTTAAACATAGCATAATCCTGGCTTACAGCGGTAATTCTCAGACTTCCTAATACAAAGCGGGTATTCCACTAAAATTTATTTATTTTTTATTTTTATCCGTCGTAGCATGCTTCATGTTTTGTTTCGACCGGTTTCGGATTTTCATCCAACGTCAGAGTAGATTAGATTAGATAAGATTCTAACGGGGGAATTGGCTCTTCAGCCTACGCCACTGCGACACCCCAAGGATCTATTGTGGCATCCCCCTAGTTGGAGACCCTCCCCCGATCCTGTCCTTAGCCGGACTGTGGAATTGGGGGGGGGCTCCCAGGTGGTCAATCAGAGCACCTGCCATCAGAGCACCCTCTCGAATCCTGCTTGTCTTAAAAGACTTAATAGGTCCGAGAGATGGCCCTGGCTGAGGCTTGTTGGCATCAGCTTCTCTTTACCAAAGAGGCGGTACCTTAACCAAACCAGCCCCTCGCACTGACATACCATATGCAGTGCCGTCTCCTCTTCTTCCTGACAAAACCTACACAGGCTATCCGTTGCCAGGCCCATGCGATGCATGTGCTTATTTAATCTACAATGGCCAGTGAGAACGCCAACTGCTATCCTTATGGCCGCCCGGCCTAGTTGGAGTAATTCCGCAGTTAGCTTGGGCGAGTGGCTATGGATAAACTTTTTCGCCTGCCTCTGGCCTGAAGTTTTGACCCACCATTCCCTTGATCGGTCCTGCATCCATGTCTTAATGGATGCACTCCTGAGGCATCTTGAGACGCCACAGAACGGCTCCGGCCCGATAAGTGCTCTCATTGAACCCTCCCGGGCCAGGCGGTCCGCCGCCTCATTGCCTCTGTAACCCGAGTGCCCAGGTACCCAAACCAGGAAGACCTTATTATGGCTACTAATTTCCCTGAGTGCACCTAGGCAGTCCCACACCAGCCTTGAGCTGATCTCCCACGAGTCAATTGCCCGCAGGGCAGCCTGGCTATCCGAATAAATGACGACTCTGGAGTTATACACTCCCCGTCTTCTTATTTCGGCGGCGCAGATAGTAATCGCGACTAGCTCCGCCTGAAAGACCGTGGCTAGTCTTCCCAGGCTCATCGCGATATTACATCTCGGATGAGCCCCGTACACGCCGGCTCCCACTCCATCTTCCATCTTGGACCCGTCCGTGTACCACATCGATTCGCCTGTAATAGGCGGCCCGTTCTTCCATGCCCCTCTGTCTAATATCAGAACTTTGAAGGGTTTATGGAAGTCGTACCTAGGAGTCATTATATCCGTAGGCAGACCCAAAATCGGGTCCAACGTCAGAGTAAGGTTTACAATCAATTCGTGTAGATAGATGACTTCAACTGTATATTTATATCACAAACGACACTGATTGATTGTATGTGGGGAGGTTATAAGGTTACAGAAATATGTGTATTACGTTCATTTAATTACTTAATCATAAAGTTGTAGCAAAAAGATTATCATCGTAATCGTAAATCTCGTCTCTCGCCTAGCGGCGTGGGTCTAAACCATAAAGATGAAGTTGAAATTTTCCATCTGTGTGAAAAGATGCTAATTTACGCAAAAAATAAAAGATTTTACTTATACTCTTGCATACAAGTTAACCTTTGAAATTAAAAAAAATCATTTATTGGTGATATTATTTCACCAATTGAAATTAATTATTTCAAAGACGTTATTTCAAGTCATTTTGTTGGACTAACTTTCTTCACATAATTATTTGAAGAAACGTTATTTGAAATAATTGATTTCAAATAATTTTTGTACAGATGTGCCCAAAGAATCAAGATCATTCATTGTAGGATTTCTTACAAATCAAATATTAATCACTATTTAAAATTTTAATAACCAAATTTAAAAATAAGTTACCATATTTATTTATGCATGAAATGTTTCATGAATTAGTAGAGCGTCTACAGTTTATCATGTGTCAACGATCATTATCTGTTTTTGAAATAACTGACTGATTAATGTATAAAACAGACGGTTTGTTGTTTAAATATAATTTTAGCTAAAAGTATTTACAAATTTACAATCTGTAATAAAGTTAAACATTATGATACAGCTGGTGTGAAGAGTATAGTTTTATATTATAATATAGAAAAATACTGTAGATAAATTTAAAAAAAAAAATCTGATTTTTCTGAAATTATGATGCACATAATATTATGGCAAGCTGACCTGAATGTTGATTTTGGAAGTGTATGGATTTCTTATTCATAGATAGTTTTTATCAATTTAAAATATAAAAAAAAAAAAGACTGTGTTGTTAGAGAGAAGAAACTTGAGTATAGAATTGTCGTTTTTTGATTATGTATGTTGTCATCTGAGATAAAGTGCTAGCTCTTGTTAAGTTAATAAAGAAACTAAGAGTTGTTAATTGTGTATTGATTATTTATAGGCTAATTAGGGTTAGGCAAGACTTGTTGGTAGGGCTAACACGTAATAATATTAATTAAGAACAGATATTATAAAAGCGAATATTAAAATTGCATTCGAGATTTTAAATAATTTCATATCAAAATAACAAAAAAAAAATCCAGATATAGCTAACATTGCGAATATATTATATCTGTTAATGTGTTAATTTTGTGATATATATATATATGAACTATACTATATATATAGTATAGTATGTTGTTTTTTGTTTTTTTTTTTGAGGAGGAAAAAATGCCTGCGCACCTTCCGACCGCGTCGGGTGTGTGGGGCCTGTCCCCACTAAAAAAAAACCCTCATCCAAGCGGGCGTAGTATCAGACCCGGAACCGCCTCACGGCATTACTTCGGGTGGACGCCCCATAACTTCTTCTCATCTATCTACCTACACCATTCCTTTCCAAATCTCTTCTTTTCTCTGTTAAAATTGTGCGTACCATATTCGAGATATGATTCCAATTATTAACCTCCATTAGCATTTTCTCTGACAAATTATCTGGGGAGAGCTGTCCAACGGTCTCGTCGAGGGTTGCTCTGCTTTCTCTCCATTTAACACATTCAAAGAAAGTAGTATATTGTAGTATATATATGAAAAGCTTATATATGGGCTGAGAGGAGGGTTCACTAAGCTGAAACGAAATAGGAAACAAGGTTATCTGAGAAGTGCTATTACATTTTTCCAGGGCTGAGAGGAGTTTAAGGACCTCCTGGCATTGTTCTCCCAGAACCCTCCAAAATCAATCTTCCCGGAAAATATTACAAATAAAAGTGATAGGTATTTATGTACATAGACAGTATATGAAGTTTAAAGAAAATCGTTGGAGCCGTTTTTGAAGATTGTGAAAAATTGAAAAAAAAAAAATTCACTAATACCGCTCTTTCGGTTAATGATTTTTGACCGAAATCTTTGCGTGAGATGCGTGCGGTAGTAGCCAAACAAAATACCAAACTTTCAGCTTTTGCGTGTTTTTTTTGTTTTTGAGATATTTTGTTCATACATTCTCAAACACACACACATAAACGCACATAGAGGGTATTCGCTAAAGACAATTTCTTTCGTACTCGTGGGACCTCAAAAATATGTATTTCCGGTGAAAAGTCAAGTTCGAAAATTTGACACGATTGCGATACTTTCTCCCTCTTCGTGAGAGAAAATAAAAAAAAAATCATTCCAAATTTTGGTTAAGTAAAAGAGAGCAAGATAGTAAGTTTAATTCAGAATAATTCTTTAAATATCCGTTTTTTAATGTCATGGAAATGAAAGACACTATATTTAATGTTTCATTTCAATTAAATTGAATAAAAAATAAAAAGAAAATGTTAAAAATGGAAAAATGTAATAGCACTTCTCAGATAACCTTGTTTCCTATTTCGTTTCAGCTTAGTGAAGAATTTTTTAAGTGCACTGAGAAAGTGAGCGTTTTGTTCATGAATTTATAAAGAGTTAAAAGAGATTTAAAATTTCATATTAGTAGTAGAAAGTACTATGCCCTTTATAACTTTTGTCCATGTTTATCTGGAAATATTTCTTATTTTATTGCTTTTCAGGTTTTCTTAATCAACCGCTCTTTTCAAATATTAATTTTTATGCTTCTTTCGATTGTCACGGCCATATTTCAAGACTTGTTAAACATTAAGAAACACCAAACTAGTCATAAAAAAATGTTACTATTTCCTTCAACTTTTATTTATTTTTTTCCAGATATTTGACAAAAACTGGCATAAGATACATTTTGGTGTATTCAAAGATAGGATAGTACTTTATGTTGATTGTAAGCTGTTGGGTTCTGTTTATACTCAACCTAGAGGACCGATTGATGTCAATGGCAACATCACAATTTCCAAGATGGCTAATTCCAAAGCTACAGTGCCGGTTAGTTTAAAAAACCTAAAATAAATAAATCTTGAAATGTATTAATTTTGCATTAAATATAAGATTTCTACCCTAAAAAGATATTTAATTAATATTATTTTCTGTTCACTCAGATTGATCTACAATGGATGTTACTTCATTGTGATCCTACCAGACCTGAAAGAGAAACATGTGAAGAACTTCCGGTATTAAATTATCTAAAATAATTTCTTATTTTCCGCTTGTGAATTTGTTAAAAATAATTATTAAATATTCTATTATTTTTTTTTGTTTAGCCAAGAGTTGCTAGGCCTATCCAGAGTTTAGTAACACCTCATTGTGAAACTGTTTGCCCGAGAGGATTACCTGGATTTAATGGAACTGATGTAAGTTGAATATACACAAACAATAGACAAACCGTAATTTATTTTCAAATATTCATTGTTTTATTTATTTATTCATAGAGAGATTTATTTATTGATTTAGAGATATACCTCTATATCTCCCACTCTTTTGTGGGTGTGTGTTTTTTTACAAAATAACTCAAAAATAAATCCCAGGAATATCAGACTTTGATTCCGTTAAAGTATGAGTACAATTATTGATCCAAATTGAAAAAAAAAATTATTACAATTTTATTTGGAAAAGTAATTTTTGTGCGGTTTTGATATGAGCCTTGAATACATACTAACAATATGTTTTTATCGCAGTGGCGGTTTGTGGATAGTAAAAATGGAGGTTCAACAAAAAATGCATTAAATTAAAACTTAACTTAGTTGAACACATTTTAACTATTTCGGATTATTTCAATAAAATTTGAGTTAATGTGTACTTTACGAACTTACCCTGAACCATTTTATAGTGCCCCTGGATTTCTCTTAAAAGATTTCACAATCTCAAAAGTTTTTAAGACTTCAGGTAACAATGAAAATTTATACAAACTAGCGATATCTTCTTTCAAACATCTGGTTTATAAATAGCATTCTCTCTTATTGATTTTTGCAAACTCCAGTTATAATTTATTTCCAACTTCAAATTTTGCAAAACATTATGGTACTTAGGAAAGACTATTAAAAAAAAAAGTTTCTCTGAGCTATTAAAAAAAAAAAAAAAAACCTTAAAAAATATTTCAATTAAAAATGATTCCCTGATTATCTAATTTGAGTTAAGTGTAATTTTTCGATTGTGTTATGCCGGCCAAACTCATACATTTACAGTCCTATCTCTAAAAACATTCTTTGCAAAATCAGTTTTCTCTGAATCTGCTTACTTCTTTGCTTACTCAAAATCTGACATGTATAGAATGCTTCTTCTAAGTAATTATTATAAGCGGGGACAATACAATGAGCAAATCATATTTTTCTGACTGATATTAGATTTTTATTGCTATTTTTTTTTTTAAGGAAGCTATTTAATTTGTGCAATTATGCATTAAAAATGAATGCCATTTACTTCTCATATTTGATTTCAGGGCTTGCCGGGATTGCCCGGTCCTCCGGGAGAAAGAGGACTACCTGGTCCACTTGGAAGGCCTGGTCCACAAGGTGTTCGGGCAAGTAACCATACCGATACTAGTGAAACAATATGGCGACAACTAAATACAAAACAGATTTCAAAATTAAATGATTTTAATTAGAGTGGGTAAAGATTGTATAGTAAAACTAGTAACAGACTTTAAGAAATGAAAGTTTCTTAAAGCAGTTGCTTGTTATGAATGAACTTCATAAAAAATAAAATAGAAATTGCGAAAAAATGCAAGAATTGCATATTTTGAAAAATCATTTAATAGTCTACACCTTTGATTAAAATAAGTTTTTTACCAACTAGCCATGAACTGCGGCAATTTTCGTCAGAATACTTTTGTGGTTGTTGTACTTCTCTTTTTGTTTTGAAACCTATAAAATGATCTAATTTACAATGATTCCAAATTCAGGGAGAATTAGGGCCACAAGGTCCCCCAGGGCTGAGAGGAATTCAAGGACCTCCTGGCCTACCAGGACCAGAAGGTATCACTGGATTACCGGGAGAGAAAGGAGAGCCGGTAATGTATTTCTGTAATTCGAAAGACTGAAAAAAATGTTTGAGTAATATTTTTTTCATATCTTCATGAATTGTAAAAATAATGAATTTTCTTATTTTATAGGGCGTTGTGGGTCTAATAGGTTTAAAAGGTGAAAAAGGAGAACCCGGAGTTTCGTTAGTTAATGGAACTTCAGTGCCTGGACCGCGTGGATTACCGGGTCTACAAGTAAATAGATAATCATATTCTATCAATAATCAATACAGCACTTCTTTTTAACAGTAAAATTAGTAGAGTACAACTTGCAGGGACCTGAAGGCCCATCTGGAAAACGAGGGTTCCCTGGCATTGAAGGTGCTCCAGGTATACCTGGTAAGGATGGCCTTAAAGGAGAACGAGGTGCCAAAGGTGACCGTGGCGATATAGGTCCTCCCGGCGCTACAGGGCCTCCAGGACCTCAGGTATGCTTTCGTTTAAATGTAATTTCATTTAAAAAAAAAAGAAGAAAGAAACAATTCCAATCATTAACTCTTTATGCCGCTTAGAACTACTTTTAGTACATTTTTTAGTTGCGCTTTTAGCAGCTTAAAAACTCTTTAACACTACTTCAAGCTAAAATCTACTTCATGTGGAATATCCACATCTGAAGTGGAATATATGACACTGTAATACCCTAATAAAATTCCATCGCTGCCGTTTAATCTTGTTCTTGCGTTTTATTTATTTATTTTTTAATTACTTATTGGCATATAAATAATTATCCGGGCGGATTTGATCGAATGATTATGAGAATGGACTCGCGGATAACTGCGATTAAATTTGTCTGAAAAATATAAAGTATTTATTTCGCCTATGACACCTATTTTTGGTAATTGTACATAATCCCGCATAACTTCATAAGTAATATATAAATATAGTTTAAAATTATTTGTTTAATATTGTTATAAAAGGATGACAAAATTAAATATACTTTCGGCTAGGATACAACAAAAATTTTTCTTTTATCAACAGAATCATCTGACTTCAAGAAAACTGACATAAAAGGTTCGATTCTCGGTCTTGGTCCTGGTTTGTATTACTTTCTTAACGCTCTCTCTCTGTCTCTCTCTCTCATAGTCATATCTTTCGTTTCGGCGTCAATGTGTCGTTGGAATGAATGGTGCTCGCTCATGCTGGGAAAATTTACTTCTGGTGTACCGCACGGCTCTGTTTTAGGTCCGCTATTGTTCTCAATTTATGTTAGTAATATCTCTTCAGCTATCTCAAACTATATGCATCTTATATACTCTTATAATTTAATTCTCTGTTATCATGTTCCTTTTAATGACTTGGAGAATGGAATCAGATGTGTAAATAATAATGTCGCTTCTGTTTTTTAACTGGGCATTAGATAAAAATTTATCTTTTAATACCAGTAAAATGTAAGCGATGATAGTACATTGATCAATCTTATGTAAATACTGCTAAGTTCTTAGGGGTTACCTTCAGTAGCACCCTAACTTGGCATAATCATATGAGTGATGTGGTCAATAGAATGAACAGAGCTCCGTATCAACTGTGGTATCATAAAGAAATTCTACCAATTTCATTAAGAAAGCAGTTGGTTCAGACACACGTCCTCCAACATGCAGATTACTGTTGTCTTGTTTATTTGGACCTGACTTCTGAACTGAATACCAAGGTACAAAGAACTCTAAACTCTAGTGTTCGTTTCATTTTTGGTTTCAGGAGAGATGAACATAATACTTACTCCTTATTTCCACCGGCTGAACTAACTAAATATTGATTAGAGAAGGCAGTATTTCTTAGAGACTTTTATTTCTGTTTAGAAACAAATCACTAGACTATCCGTATATGCTGTTTAATAACAAAGGACAGTTGCACTTAAGATCTACTCGACAAGTAGATACAAAGTTATATACACCTACACCTAGAACTGCAACTTATGAAAATTCATTTCATTTAAACTCATGTAAGTTATGGAATTCTCTTTCGATAGATTTGCTGCCAAATCGGCCAATATTTTTAAATATTACTTGTATGAGCATCTATTTGCAAGTTATGTAAATCGGTAATTTACTATTATAATAATTACTTCTTTGCTTTACTCATTCTTCTTCTTCTACTTATTATTATTATTAATATTATTATTATAATATTATTCAGGGAAGGGAGCAGCTAAGTGGTTAGCGTGCTGGACTCACCTGCGGTGGGCCCGGTTCGAGTCCAGCTATGCTGCCCTTAGATTTTTTCTTCCTAGGAGCCTCTACAGCCCACTATCCGGTGATGGACAGTGTTGTCTGTAACAAGAGACAATGTCCGGAGGCCGACAGTGCACTGAGAAAGGCTCCGGGCGCCAATGACGCGCCTTAAATTAAAAAGAAATATATATTATTATTATATAATTACTACATTGTTATTTGTATATATTGTTTATAAAAACTGTTACAATAAATAGTGCTCAATGCTTACTTTTAATTTATGTTAAAGTTTTGTTTTTAAATTCTTTTTCTTTGAGTTTCTTTTTCTTTCTTTCTTTCTTTTCTTTTGTATTATCCTTCTTTCTTTCTCTCTGTCACTCTCTCTCTCTCTCTCTCTCTCTCTCTCTCTCAGATCTGTGTGTGTGTGTGTGTGTGTTATTAAGATTTCTCCATATATTATACCGCCTGGTTGTATCAATCGTTAGATTAACGGCTATGAAGTAGATGTGATCTGTGACAATATTTCTTAGTAATTTATATAATGGAACTGCTAACTATCGGTCTGTTATGTGATAAAATATTCGAAAACTAGAAGTCATAGTTTCTGTACAAACTTGTTCATTAAGTATGGGAGAAGATCTACAAACCAGTCAGAACAAAAAAAATAAACATGTAAAGCATGTAAAAACAAACATGTGGACTGCACATGTATCCAGCATTGCGGACTCCAATTACTTCTTTAACATACAATCAATTTGGTTGAATTGTCCTGGAATTGCTTGAGATTGTCAGATTGCAAAAGTAAATAGATTAAATTTGTATTGAAATGCTAATTTTTAAATTTAGGGCCTTCCTGGACTTCCTGGAGCACAAGGTTCTGGCATAATAGAAGGCGGAGTCCCAGGTCCTACGGGTTTACCAGGAGCACCTGGATTGCCTGGAGCTCCCGGTCTCATAGGAGTTAGAGGTCTTAAGGGAGACCAAGGAGAACCTGGTGATTTTGGACCTAAAGGAGATAAAGGTTTGTTTACAATACTTTATTCCAAGAATTAATGTCAAGTTTATATACTTGACAATTAATCACTTCATACAATTTTTATTTTATAACTTTTTTGAGATACATGAAATTAATTGCACTTTAAATAGATTGTTTGCAATTTATAAAGTAATCATTATGGATTTTTATGCTGTACTTCAACAACTTAACGTCCGTTAGGATGTTAAAGGAAAATTTCATTTTAGAGATAAAGTAGCATCAACTCCTTTTTTGTGGTATATCTTTATTCATAAATCCCAAATCCCTTTAGGTTTACTTTTTTTTAGGCTACTTATACATAGTAAGACATAGAATAAATTAATATTAAAATGAAATAAAGTTTATTTTTGTTCTAAAAATAAAAATATCCTTAACATTATACAGGTGAAAGAGGTCCGCCTGGATTACAAGGTGCAGACGGTGAGAAAGGTGAACCTGGTAAGGAAGGTCCACCTGGAGAAAAAGGAGACAGAGGAGAACAAGGATTCATTGGCCCTATTGGAATACCAGGACCCCAAGGGGTTGCTGGAATACCTGTAAATTATCTTTTTTTTAAATGTTAACTTTTATCAAATAACATTTAAAATTTCCAAGATAAAAACTTAATGGAAAAAAAAAATTGTTAAAGTCATAACTCATATCCAGTAATTTTATAGAATCATTCTTTATGTTCCAAAAATTGGAAAAAGGAATGATTAAAAATTACGATAGTAAATAGTTAGAAAGCAGTTAAGAATACTATTACATTAGATTCTTTAAAGTTTACAACATAATTTTATGTTAAAAAGATATATATTATGTTTAAAGAAAACATTTTTAGCCTAAATTAGTCAAATTTTTTACTACTTCCAGGGAGAACCTGGAATTCAAGGTCCACTTGGCTTACCAGGAGAGAAAGGTGAACCTGGAAAAGATGGATTACCTGGTATACCCGGAGTTGCTTTGTCCGGTGGCGAAGGACCACCTGGCCCAATTGGAAGTCCTGGACCAAAAGGAGAACGAGGACTGAAAGGAGAAAGAGGATCAAAGGGTGAACAAGGAATTCCTGGTCCAAGCGGGGCCCCTGGAATTCCTGGCAGGGAAGGTATACCTGGTGCAGAAGGGCCTCAAGTAATCACGATTTGTTTATTAATTTATTTGTTTGAGCTAAGTTCTTAATAAAAAACGTGACACATTGTTCACAATTTGCTCAATAATTATATTGATATTATTTAAGAGGTTGTAATTGTTACATAATATATCATTTGTCAAGAAATCCCAGTTAAGGAAGGAGTATTCCAAGGTGATATTTTATCCCCGTTGTTATTCTCTGTATTATCCATGATATGCCGATCATTTTGTGAATAATAATGCAATAGGGTTATCCCTAACTCCAAACGAAGAATTAGTTTACCTATTGTATACAGACGATATGGTTATGTTTGGCTTCTTTTGGCGAGATTTGCAACTGAAATTGAAATTACTATGTGATTATTGTGAAAAAAACTACATAAAAGTACACCCTGAAAAAACAGTGCTTGTCTCCTTCAGAAAATGTGGTAAAATGGTTAAAATTAATAAATTTACGTAATGCGATGAAAATATAATCATGGCGAACAAATTTATATACCTGGGAGGGCCGTTTAATACTTCCGGAAAATTTGTGGATACTAGCAGATTTTTTGTTGCTAAATGTGCCTCTGCCAAAGCCTCTGCACTAAAACTGTTCAGTCGCTCCAAATCTGATACTTGGAAACCAAAACTGTTTTATTTGATTCTCTTGTAGAGTCTATTTTGCTTTATAGTTCTGAGATATGGGGCTTCACTTGTGCTGACATTAGAAAAATGTCATTATCTTATTTTAAACAATTGCTCCATTTACCAACTAATACACCTAATTTTTATGTAAGGGTAGAAACTGGACGTGTTCACATTCAGTACAAAAGATTTAAAAGACTTGTTGGCTGGTGGCTTAAACTGTTGGTAGTGCCTAGTGGAAAAATTCCCAGGCTCTGTTATAATAGATTAGTTGAACTCGTAAATTGTAATATTATACCCTACAATTGGTGCGTCTATTTGAGAAATTATGTTGTAATGATCGGGGCGGAGGATGTCTGGATTAGTCAGAGCCATGAAGTAGTTTGTTTGAACTAAGATTGTTGGATCCTTTTAAAAATATTAGTAATATCCAAAGATGTGTAACAAATTGTAAACTGCTCGTTTAATAATTACTACAGAAATATTAGCTTACTGGGAATAATAATAATAATAACAGGTCTTTATTAAATTTTTAGATATACAAAAAACATAAAAGTTAAGAAACAGAAAAGCGACAGACAGAACTCATGGTCGACAGACCGTCTGAGGGGTTGTCTATACAAAATATATCTCATTATTTAATTAGTAATTTTCAATCTAAAGAAAAAGAGAAAAAAAATAAAAAAAGAAAAAAAAGGAGAGAAAAAATAAAAAAATGGAAATAAATAAACAAGAAATAATAAATACAACTTGAAGAAAGAAAACAAAAAACAGATTATACAATTAAACAGAATAAGGCAAACTTCTGATATACAATAACAGAGTATAAACACAAAGTAAATCTTGGACTATCATAACAAACAGAGATTATATTTAAATAATAAAGTAAAACTACCTGCACACAACTCTGTATTTTAAATACAATAGGACGTTTTATAACTTTATATTTAACAATAATTGAAATTAGCATTTTAATAAAAATAATATTCAATAATAAAAATAATTAGGTAGTCATGTGTCTGGCAGTTTACATTTCAACTAAAGATGAATAATAAAAAAAGAAAAGAATGGGTAAATGTTTAAATATTTAATAATTAAATTCTTGAATCAACTCGTACCTATAGCGCCAGGCTTCTTTACAATATTGAGCTAAACTATTCCAGCATTTGCCGTCCATATATTCTAAAAATTCTGTCTCTGTTAAACAGAGTGTATTGAAGTGACGAACACGAAATTCCCTTAAGATAGGGCATACTGCTATAAAATGGTACACACTTTCCTCGCTATTTAAATTACACATGGAGCATAATTTTATTTCGTTTTTAAAAGTATATTTATTAAGATATAGCAGCTCCCCTCTGACCTTAATAGCCCAACTAATAGTATTACAATTTAAATGATTATTGTTGACTAAATTTATTTTATGATTTAATGTTTTATACAAGACATGCCTTTGACTATTAGTTGATAACATTTCATATCTATCAATTAAGTGATTTTTAATAGTGTCAAGAAATGTATTAATTTTTAATTTATTATTTATGAAATCACTTAAGGAAATATTATATGTGCAGCATAATTTATCCCATTCTTTGTAAAAGAACAATTTCTTTGAGATAATTTCTGTTAATAACTGGTTAGGGTATCTCTCTGCCGGAAGTGAAAAACATCTTTGTACATATTTCACATGTAATTTAATAGTATACAGGAATGTTGGTAACACATTTGTCTCTAAATATAACACAAAATCTGGCGTATTAATCGGCAAATTAAAAGTTTTTTTTAAGAAAAATTTTAGTAATAGCTCTACGCCATTGTGCCATGCGCACCCCCAGACCTGTGCACCGTAGCAAACAATAGCCCTACTTACTGCATTGTAAACCTGTAGTTTTGAGGAAAATGGTACACTTTTATTTAATATTAAGTTATTGAATAGATTCAGCGCATATTTTGCCTGAGAGACTCTCTCTTTAAAATGTTTTTCCAAGGATAGATTCGATGTTAAAGTAATTCCCAAGTACCTGTAGGAGCTCACCACCTCTATTTTTTCTTTATTGTACCACCAAGTTTGATTACTAGCCGGTCTGCCACCATTTTTAAAAATCATTATTTTAGATTTGTTTAAATTAATCTCCATATTCCATTGCTGACAGTAATTATGAAGGGAATTTATCATCTGTTGCAGTGCTGTTTTGTCCGTGGCCAGCAAAACTAAATCATCAGCGTAGGCTAACATTTTAACACCGTATTCCTAACTTGCACACCACCCCCAGGTAACTTTCAAGATTATTTATGAAAAACGAGAAAAGGAGGGGGCTCAACAGACACCCCTGTTTCACGCCCATAGTAGTCTCGAAGAACTCCGTCAAACCATGGTTGCACCATACAGCGGCTTTTGTACCCGAGTACAGACTTTTCAAGATACTTATAACTTTGGTAGACACACCTACTTCTGTCAACTTGTAGAATAACGCATGCCGGTCCACCCGATCGAAGGCTGCAGTTAGATCTATGAAAAAGGCAAAAACTTTGGCCCTTTTCCTACTCAGCCTGATTTTAATTATACTCAGGCTTCTAATTGTTGGATCCCTTTAAAAATATTGGTAATATCCAAAGATGTGGAACAAATTGTAAACTCCTCGTTTATTAATTACTACAGAAATATTAGCTTACTGGGAATACCTGAGCCACATTTTGGGTTTCCTTCGCATATAAATAAGTTAAGACTAATTTTGCAGATTCGCCTAGAAAGTAAAGTAAAGTCGCTTATTTTTAGCTGAAATAAAATATGAATTCTCAGAGGTTAAATTTTTCCAACTTTGTAAATCTAAAGAAATTGATAATTTGCAGCACTTTTTGATCACTTGCTCTGTTTTTTCCTCATTCAGACAAAAGTATATCGCTAAATACCCTATTCAAAACACAATGGAATCTCTACATGTGATAAATGATAAAAATAAATTAAATAACATTTATATTTTCTTGATTAATGGTCTAAAATTAAGGAAACTCTTGATAGAACAGTGATGTTCTGGATTTATGTTGGGTTATATTTGTAAATCAAATGCGCCTTCCCATATAAGAACATAAAAATGTTCAACTTAATAACACGATAATATGTAATATGTATTTGTGAATTACACATTCATAATTGAAAAAAAAAATTGTACAAAAGAGTGTTAACTTCGTTTATTTCTGTTTTGTTTTATGTACTCGATAAAATATGTGCTGTGTTTGAAATGTTTTGTCATACTCTTGCTATATGACAAAGTCTTTGTAAGCAATAAATATACAATACAATACATATAATTTGTCATGTATATTGTTTGGAGAGTACATTATTTGTCAGAGTGTTTTCTGGAGTTATCTTGCTTGACTTATATAAGGTATCATAATATTTAATTAGTAGGTCTAACTAATTTTATAAACTTGTATTCTTTACAAAAATGTTTATAAACTATTATTGAACATGATTGCTCCTAACATTTTTTTTTCAACAACTCGTCTTTGGCCTTCTCAGCCATCAACGTCTCGATGCCCAGTATAATGTGACTAGGTTTAACAGATGATCTTGTAGCTTGTAGACAGCTTCTCACATCCTTATACTGCTAATGTCCATTTTCAAGAATAGAATTTTAAATATATAAAAAAAAATTCTGTATTTTTCACTTATTATAATTTCCTTATTTTTTTTACTAATGTTTCCAGGGCCCAACAGGAAGCAGGGGAGATGTAGGACCTAGAGGACTTGATGGAATTCCAGTAAGCAATTAAACCTAACTGAAATTTTATACCTTTGAAAGTTTGTTTTATTATTTAATTTTTATTTAAACAATATGGAGCAATGGTAGCATCAAACTGTACTATTATAAACTAAAATAATTAACTTAATAGATTGCAATGCAATGTATATTCAACAGATCTTTTATGAAATCATGAATAAAAATAAAACAGAACTTGTTTTTATATTTTTTTTGAAACCGCCGCTACAAAAATTCAAAATTAGGAGGAGCTGCTGATTCCGTGCCCTTAGTTTCGCCACTTAAAATTTCTCAATATGAGAAAATTATAGAAGGGAAATACAAGACAAAAGAATAGTAGAATCGATTCGGTGTTTAGGATTTTATATAGCTGTCTAAGATTTGGACTTTCTTAGAACCTCAGCACTTTTCTTGAAATATGGGTTCGAGGTAAAAGCTTCACCAGAAGACCCTACAGTACTGAGTTCAAGCTGAAGCTGGTGTCTTTTCTTCCGCAAAACAAAGTCCTGCATCCGCGAATTTTTGAAAGAAAAGTAAGTTATTTCAAATTCGAAACTGAGACATACATTTCGAACTTGATTACTCGGATGGATCTCTGGATGAAACATAAAACTGCATACTTTTGATATCTAGACAAAATCCACAGTAAACTTTCTACGATGAAATGATAACGCAATATTTATCTACATTTTATGATCAGTACCTAAGTAGGGAAGGCCAGATCTAAACGGCGGTGGGAACCACGGTTTGCTTACCACATGCTCTCAATAAAATTCGTCGCGTGGCAAGTGTTTACCCCTACATGGGCTGTTACATCAGAGATTAATGAACAATTTCAGGGGCATTATTCTGTTACTGTGCATAGGGCCCTCTCTAATTTACTGAATAGCGTTAAACTATAAATTGGTAGGAAAAAGACAAGCATTTACTTCAGTATGCCTTATAACCCTATATAAAATTTATAAATTATCTCTTAAATATTATTTATGTTTATTAAAATTGCTGTATTATCATCTCTATATTATTGCAATTGATACATATTGATACATTTTTTTTGTATGTGTTCTACAGAAAGTTATTTGATCTAAAATTTATAGGGTGAACAAGGTAAACCTGGTCCTGCTGGGCCACCAGGTGAGTCTGGGGTAAAAGGAGAACACGGTGAAGCTGGCGCTCAGGGACCAGTAGGACCTAGAGGACTACCAGGAAATATGGTACTACCAGCATGAATTTTGTTAAATCTCTGTGTTAAATTAAAGTAAAAAGATTCAAATATTTATTGCTATTATTATAAGCTTAATAGTTTTTTAGCAAAAAATTTGTTAGTTTTACACTACCTAACTGTCACGGTAGTAAGTAATAGTAATGTCAAGGAGAAAATTTGTTCGCGTCAATTAATCATTTAATTTCCAATTACAGGGAGTAAGTGGACTACCTGGAACACCTGGTCCTGTAGGACCACCTGGGGAACCAGGTTCGCCTGGAGCTCCCGGTCCACCAGGACCTCCTGGAGATACAGTTGTAAATACAGTGTACACACATGGAGATAATCAAGCAGATGGTTATACGCAAGGTTCTCCAGGCCCTCGAGGTTTACCAGGAGCACCTGGAATGGTTAGTAAGTTGATTAATGAGAATGAATTATTATAAAAATATTTTTTGAGAAAATTCAGAAAACTTTACTCAATTGTTATTTTACAAAAAAGTATTATTACCATAATTCTGAATAATAAGTGAAATTTCTGTTTGCTTTATACAGTGTATATAAAAGGTTCTTTGTGAATTGGTATAATTATATTTACTTAACAATTCACACTAATGTAAAAATTCTTTTTTGCAATAATAATAATAATGTGTGATTGTAATTTTAGCCTGGAGAACGTGGGGCTAATGGAGAAAGGGGACCAGAAGGCGCGCCAGGATTGCCAGGGATTCCGGGCAAAGAAGGACCACCTGGTTTGCCAGGTCCGCCGGGACAAAGAGGACCTCCTGGACTACATGGCCAACCAGGGCCGCCTGTTAGTATTATTATTTTGAAGCGCCAAAATATAAACTAATATAACTAATGATCAGATATATATAACTGAAATGCATGCAAACTGAAATCGAAGTATAGCGTCGGTTGGCAGAGACCGAAGAATTATTTTTTTACTTCTAGAAGTTATAGACGTGATCTCACCCAGTAAAAAACACGAAGTTTCAACACGAAGTTTTTCTTTTGTAGTCCAATTATGAACTTGGAATATCAATTAGGTATCTATTTGAAGATCAACAGCGGCCAAACTTGACCAAATATGTAACTTATATATATATATATGTATGTATATATATATATAAGTTACATATTTGGTCAAGTTTGGCCGCTGTTGATCTTCAAATAGATACCTAATTGATATTCCAAGTTCATAATTGGACTACAAAAGAAAAACTTCGTGTTGAAACTTCGTGTTTTTTACTGGGTGAGATCACGTCTATAACTTCTAGAAGTAAAAAAATAATTCTTCGGTCTCTGCCAACCGACGCTATACTTCGATTTCAGTTTGCATGCATTTCTAATCATCAAAACCTATTTCTCTCCTACATTCTCTCTTAATTGTGTCTCTACCGGAAATATATGTTTGAGGGCTCTTGAGGACGATAAAAATGTTTTTATCGAAGACCCCTCTCTCTCTCTCTCTTTCATGAGTGTGAACGAAATGACTCAAAAACAAAAAATCGCAGGAACCTCCATTAGCTATTCGTTTTGCACTACCACCACAACTACACGAAGGTTTTGGGCAAAAACCATCGTCCGGAAGTAAGACTATTCTGTTTTTCCGGTTTTTCGTGATTTTTAACAGCTTCAACGATTTTCTTTAAACTTCGAATACCATCTACAGACAAATACTTATCACTTTTATTTGAAATATTTTTCTAGGAAAATTAATTTTTGGTGGTTCTGTAGAAACAGTAACGTAAAACCTTCCTCTAATCTGCCTTTTCATTACAATGTA
Organism: Triatoma infestans; assembly: GCA_011037195.1. NCBI lineage: Eukaryota > Metazoa > Arthropoda > Insecta > Hemiptera > Reduviidae > Triatoma > Triatoma infestans. Next base: position 125,611 of record JAAEAF010000012.1, read on the forward strand.
TAGTTCTAGGACCTATATAACATTAACATACATTAGAAGTATTGGTAGAATCCCAAATTCGAAGAAAATCGGTTAAGCGTAAATGCGACTTAACAAAATAGATTTCGAGTTTTTTGAATTTTCTCGAAAACGACTATAACGATTAAATTTGGAATGGTAACTGCACATATATAAACCCATCACTTTTACTTGTAACATTTTGCCGAATAAACTGATTAGATAGCTATGGAAATTGTGGCGTTCAAATATTCTACGGGTTTGGTTCAATGTTATTAGCGCTCTCTTCATGACACTACAATTAATCACTTCTACTACCTGCCTAGGTGGTTACTTGTGCCCCACCCCAATGCTTTTATATTTATGATAAGATAAATATGTAAAATTTGAAGTTTAAATAAAAATTTTCCTTTTATATTATAATTGTATTAACAGCAGTGAGAGAGTGTTTTGCACCAGATCTTTGTTTTTCGGAGGATTGTAGTAACCTTGCTGATTGCTTTGTAATGAATGCTGATGCCATGAATTTCAATCTCGGTTCATATTTTGAGATAGGTTTTCATATAAGACATTTAGGGATATTCCGTATAAATAGATCTTCCATCTTATATTTTTATATAGATAGTTGGAGGGTATAGCTGCAAAGCCTTCCGTATATCCTCCTAAGTTGTATTATGTCAGCGTTTTATGACAGTAACTATTACTGGTCAGTGGGAGAAAAACCCAAGTATTTGCACCCATCAATTGTCTTTGCAATTGGTCCTATATGCACTTTGTGAGGTGGGTGTCGAAGATGTCAGTGTCAGCGTTGTTCATATTGTAGGCTGGGATAACCACAGAGATACCGAGAACCCTGAAGCAAGTCCATTTTTTTCTTACGGGAAATATTTTCATGTAAGCAATTTCATTCCTTTAATCATGATATCTCTCCTTAAGTATTGTTGTAGTAAAGAGACATTATTTAAAATTATTGTCAACTTTATATTTTGGAAAATAGCGCAACGAAATCAGAAAACAGAATAGTCTTCGTATTCATATTTTGTAACATTTACTATAACTTGTGTTCAATTATTTAATTTTTAAGAAAGCAGAAGAGTGGATAAGAAATGCAAAACTAGTGGACAGTATAAGTTTTCTGGTTGTAACCATGTCCCTAAGTTTTGTTGCGGCCTGAGTGCCTAGAAATTCAATCGCTTGTTTCGAAGATACGTATATGTGATAATCTATGTAATTGATAAATATGGTCAATAATTTTAATATAAAGAAACAGAAAAAAAACATAATTAAAAAGGAAAGATTTTAATATTTTAGGGGCGTACATATAGTGAAGCTGAACTGAGGGACATCTGTGCAGCAGTTCTTAGAGGTTTGCCCTTTTTATATTATATTTACATATTAATATTTTTATATTTATATTTATAGATGATAGTACTAAGTGGAGTTCTGGACAAAATTAAGTGGACAGGTTAATGATAAATGAAAAACAAAGTAATTTAAGTACTAAATTAATAAATCAAGAATTGATTCTAATACTTTAATTTGCTCAGACTAATTTAATCAAATAAGTAGTCATATTAGTTATAATAAGTAATATAATAATTTTTTGTTTTTGTTTAAAAGACAATCAAATTCATTTACACATTTAAGCATATAAAATTTATTAGAAAAAATAGATTAAAAATTAAAGTTTAACAAACAAAAAAATATAAAAGCAATAGCACCGGTAAAAAATAAACTACAAGACTCATGGTCAAAAACCATCAAAAAGCACCATCAAAAACAAAAATATATGGTGTACTAATTTTATCAAATATATAAGAACAAAACTAAAAACATATCTTAATAAATAAAACTAAACTTGAACCTATAATAAGTGATATAACAGACCTATTTAATGTAATTTACATGAAATTTTTGATGGACAAAATTAAGTGGCCACTTGAAGACCACAGTACTTCAAACTCAGATTTGTTGTATTTTATATAAATATTTATTGTATGTTATTTAAATAAACTCATTTATTATTATAGTCTGAATAAATTAAAATATGTAATAAATTCTTGATTAATTACTTTGACTACATTTATTAAATTACTTTGTCTTTTCATTAATCATTAAACCTATCCACTATTTTGTCCAGATCTATAAATGTGCATATTGCCATAACTTATTTATTAGTAAAAGGCTTAATATTTTGTTTATATACTTTCTTTAAATTCATTTTTTTAACATCATAAAGTAAAATAATTATATTCCATAAAAACAATTTTACTTCATAAAATTTGAAGTCCAAATCACCATTGGTTTCTATTGTAAATGTTACATGCGCTTTAAAGTCTTAATCAATGCCAGTGATTGAAATAATTCGTAGATTATCTTTTTAAGGAATTAAAAGATTTGATAAAAATGTGAAACTTCTGCCATATAAAGGACTCCAAAGGAGGTTTCTGTAAGTTTGTAGTAACACATTGGCACACATTACAAACATGTCCATTGGTTTTTTGTTAACATAATTTTACATAAACATATGGAAGCGGTTATCATTAGCAAAAATTTCTCTACTAATTAGACTGTGTCCATGGAAGAGTGAAACAATTCATTCAAAGTTATAGAAATTTGAAATGGCAGGAGAATTAAATGTGTTTTGTCAGATTGTCAGGCATATAGCTTTAACTGCAGTTATACTTAAAAATGAATTAGGTGTAAATTTTCGCAGTGGCGATTCATCTGTTGGAGCAAAAAGCAATTACCCAACTTTTTTTTTTAAAAAAAAAAGTTTATTGTTCAATTTTCTAGTTGCCAAAAATATGATAACAGTAATTAATAATAATGATCTTAATGTACTCTTAACAATTTCAAGAAAAATTTCAGTAACAGAGGAAGTTTTTCTTTTTATAAGAAACTATAGACGAATTTTTAATTATTAAATGTTAAAAATAAAGTTAATATAAGTAATTTTAAAATATTCTTTTTCCGTCAAAAGAAAGAAAAGAAAAGAGATGCTCCACTCAAAAAATTATCTAGAGCCGCACGCATTTTACTGTTAAACTGTGAAACGGAAGTAAAGGTCTAATTCAATAAAATTATAAAAATAATTTTTCAAAAAAAAATTGAAGGTATTAAGAAGCCTTATTTATTATCACATCGACTTTTTAGTTTTTAAGACAATACAACAGGTGTTTAATAATTAAATTAATTAAACAGAAAACAAAGTTCAGAAAATGAATACTACTTGTAGGCAAATTAGTATTTAACAAAAGTAAAAACTAAATCTGATCATTTGCTTTCGTTTTATTTATTTTTGTAGAATACAGTTACTATTTTAGCAAATGCTGATTAATTTTCAGAACAGTTGAGTGAGCTGACAAACCAACTAACAGGTCCCCCCGGGCCTCCAGGACGAGGCAGGGCTGGACCACCCGGACCTCCGGGCCTTCAGGGACCATCAGGTTGGATCTGTAGCCAATTTCCTAATGCTTTCCTTATCCTTTTTTGAAAATATCAGGAATCATTTCTCTTTTATTTATCTGAACTTTAACGAACATTGCATAATTATCATTAAAAAGAAGATTTTTATCATGTTTTTCATTAATTCTTATTCAGGCTCATATCTTGCTGATAATGGTGTATAATCATTTGACTTTCAAACATTTTTTTGTATTTTTAAAATGTCGATCTTGAATGAAATGTAAAGTAGATTCAATTGACCGCTCTTTTACTCGGGTGTTTGCTCTTAAAGAAATAGTATTTCACTAAAAATCTTTTATGCTTTCAAAATACTCTTTTTTTTATTTTTAAATGCCTGGAGACCAAGATGTAGTAGAAACAAACTTTTTTACAAAAAAGGAATAGATATATCTGATTGATTTCTGAAAGCCTGTTACATTAAATGACGAAGTGCCGCTTAATCTCCTAAGAGTAATTAATTGTATCTATTACATAATTAAATATAATTTTTTTTTTACGCCATTTCACCTGCTTTTACAGCCTTTAATTTTCTGGCAATGCAATATAAAATACTGATGTAATCATAGTTATTGCAAGAACTATGTCGGACACTGTCAAGTCTGTAGCAAACGTTGATGATATGGTCGGCGGCATCCGTTGTTCCGCTCAGGCAAAGTTGACATGTTGGGGAGTAGCTACTCCTATTCGGTATAGATACGTTTGAAGGTAGTCAAGCCCAGTGATGATATCAAACCGGTTCTTAAAATTAAAAAAAATTAGCGAACTGGTTATTAAATTATCCGAAAATAAATTTTATTTATTACTCTCCTAAAAAAAAGCTGAATTAACAACTGACTTCTTTGTTTCCAACAATAATCTACAATAATACACATAACATAATCTACAAATAATAATCTACATTAAACATTAAAAATTCTACAACTAAACATGAAAATTTTAAAGCATATGGTAGGGTTTATGGTTAAAAAGTATATATATATTTTTTTAATTGCACATACAGTTCTGTTCCAATGAATCCGCAACCAGGCTACTCAGAGTGAGCCTAATATAACGAAATAAAATTATCCTGAATTTAATTAAATATTTCTCTAACAGGTTTTGATTCCTTTATATCAGTTTTGAGGAAAAATTTATCACTGATATAGTTCTAAAAATAAAAGATAAATGACTCCTGTGCATATTTTCTCTCATAAATTCCATTGATTTATTTATTTCCCAATTTTTTAATATACCTGCACCCCTTAAGCATTCAAATCACAGAGGCTACAGGCACTTCCATTTCAATTTTTCTTTTTTTAAAAAAGCGGATGTAAATTGTCCTGCAGGATTTCTGTGATCTGGTGCAGTCTTTTGCTTAGTATTGTGTTTTCTTTACATGTATGTACCCGCTTGTGCACACTCCCACATAATGCAACACAGAGAGGATGCAAGAGTTGATTTCAGGATTGGTTGGGCCTCCTGGTCCCCCGGGAGTAACTAGCATTGGCAAGCCTGGGCGAATCGGTCGTACTGGCATCCCAGGTAGAACAAGCGCTTATTTATTTATTTTAAATGCTGTGACAGTGCTAAAAAAATATTGTTTTAAAAATACAATGACAAAGAAATGAATATCATTAAATTATTTTTTCATATGTCAACTAGCTTTCCCCTCTGTGTTCCTGCACAGTTGCTCTAATATATGTGTTTGTTGTGGTAGATTAAATTTTATGTGAAATTTCGAGGTCGGCTCTGACATGAGTCGTTTGTTTAATATATTGCGATGAAAAAAATTCATAATCACATAGATGATCAGCGTTATAAAATTAGTGACAGGAAGAATAATCCGAAATGAAAGGCAGTTGTCTACATCTGACTTTTAATATAACTTTTACTTAGAAGAGTGTATATTTGTGTATTATAATTTAAAAATTCCAAAGTCAAATCTAAGCTTTGCGAAAAGTAGATACTGATATAGCTTCAGAATAAAAAAAAAATCACAAACGAAATAAAAATTGGTTTTTTGGTACATTTATTTAGTTAAAAAATATTTGTAAATATAATTATATATTAATGCGATTAAAAAAATTATAAAAATGCTCGGAGGCCACATTTACATAACATTTTTAAAAAAGTACCATAGCGCAGCTACCAATTTTTCACAGCCATTTTGGAAAGTATTAACAGCAACAACCCATGTGTATAAAATGACATAAAACATTACTTGAAAATACCGATACATCGAATAATTTTCGGTAAAAGGATAGTGCAACTTAAATATATTTTATGGAATATATAAAAGCAAAAAAGTAAAAAAATAGTTCCATATAAAATAAGTAAAAGTATCAGATTTGATGTATGTTCATTTTTGTATGACGTCAATAATAACAGGTTTAGCCATAACACTTGGAAATCTGATTACCATTTCACATTTAAGATTCTTTATTCTTAATTGACTGTCTCTTAATAATCTATTCATCTGTTCTTTGGCGGCCGGATTGGTTTTTAAATCTTTCCTACGAGCTATCAGTTCTGTTGCAGTTACTCCAAATATTTTATCCAGAACTTCAGAGGCAAAGTTCATTTCAAGTTCAAGGCCATTTGCAGAAACCACCGCAGAAAGACACCACTTATCATTTTTTAAAGATAGTTTTTCAGAAAGGCGAACTACTTGTCCTCGTACAACTCTAATAGCAGGGAAATTTCTTGGAGGATATGGCTGATAAAAAATTTCCGAATTGTTTTCCGAAATCAATTCTGAATCACTTACTTGTGAATCCATTTCTTCAAAGTCTTTACTCATCCATGTTGGACTTTTTTCTCTCAAATTTAAACTATTTTCAGGGGTCAGCGGTTTTGGGTTTGTTTGGTTTAGACCATGCATAACTTCCTGAGAAGCAACAGGTGAGGACAAAGAAGAACTGAAGGATCTATCTGCTATTCTTTCTTCCAATTTGCGATGAGATAATGCTGGTGAAGAGCAAGATGTTTGGGCATAATTTTGTTGACATGACACGTTTTTACTCTGCCCAGTCATTGTAGAAGAGGTATTAATCTCTGCATGGCTTTTATGATATGAAATCCCCGAACCATAAGATTGCTCTAGTTCTTTTTTCAGCCTCTTAGGATCATTCATGTCAACGTATTCTACGATATCTGGACTGTTAGTAGATGTACTTACTGTAGCTGTTGTCTTTGTGAGTTGCGGTACCGTTGTAATATCTTCGTTTGTTTGGACAAGCGTAAATGCCCTCTTATTTCGTCTTAGTACCATATCTTGGCCTACCTGGCTAGATGCTTGCATCTCTGCCAAAGATGCGGTCTGTGCAGCTATCAAATCAAAATCATCATCTTCAAAATTCAAATCTTCAATGCTTTCTGCATTTAGTGTTAAAGAGTTAGATGTAGGAATCGAATTAGATGTGGTTCCTGATAGCTGCGTTGTTGCCACTGAGTTTTCCACTTTTTCTGCTAACATAATCAACGCATCATTATCCTCTTCGAGGCAATTAGAATATACATCATCAGATTGAGATGATTCGATGTGTGTTTTATAAGGATTAGGATCTTCTGGTTGACCCAGTAATCTTGCCAATACATTACTTACAGCATTTGGAATTAAAAGTGTATCTACTTCACCACCAAGTATTTCAATGTTTTTATCCGTCAATAAAAGAATCCCCTTCCTACATTCTATAGGCCCCTTAAGAAGCGCTTTTTCCCCAGGCACTGGATTTCTCAAGCATGGAATAGGCTTATATTCGAATCCTATTACAGTCATTTGACCATCCGATATTTCAAGCTTAAAAGCTCTTCTCCCAGTAAAATTTTTTTCAATATGCGACTGATCTCCAAGCTCTCTATCTGACCCGATGTTTAAATTTTCTCCAAAATTTGGCTTTTTAATTTTCTGCAGCTGCATATAACTAGAAGTTCCCACATCAATAGTGTAATTTAACTGTACTGCATGCTTTCCCAAAATGGTAAATTTCTCTAAAGTTTTACATTCTTTTGGTAATGAGTATGAACGTACCTCTCGTAAATCGGCAAGAAGCCATTGTTCAAAAACAAAATCAAGGAGTTCTTTGGAACTGTAAGTGTTGCACTGAGTCCTGAAGCACTCCACACAAGATTTAAGCCAAATATTATTACACGATAGTAATATTCCTTTGTTCTTGAATAAATTGTCAATCTGTCTCATTTCTAGATCTATGGAAGCCATAATGAACAAGACTAATAATGTTCTTTAATATACTTGGCATAACTAGCTAAATGTAATCTTCAGATAAACATAACCAGTTCACTTGAAACCTACCTAAGTGTTGACTTTAATCTTCTTGAGGTTACCACGCCAAGCAGCAGTGGCAGCCATGATTGTTTTTGACGTAAAAAATAAAAATTATAAAAATAAAAACTGATTGGTCAGATCTACACATTAGTTTTAATATTAAGAATGTTCTTAACCTTAAAAGAAAAAAAAAATAGTAGGACTATACAGCATACACATCTTGTTGAGATACAAGTATTTGTACGAAATAGAGAAATTTGTCGCAATAAATGACTAAGGGGCCTTTTACTAATATTCTATTAAAACTTCATCTTAGAAGAATTCTAAAACGATTTAAACTATGATTGAACTAATTTTAACTGCATATTTATAATATATAAATGAAATGATAAAACTTTAAAATTAAAACAATGCACAAAGCTACTTTCATATTTGCTAAAACTTTTCTTAGCAGTAGCAGCCGTCCAAGTTATAATTCTATTCGTTGAACCTATTATCTTCTACGAACATCCGTAAAGGTGAAATAAAAATGATTTAAATTCAGATGACTGTTTCGGCTTAATGTTACTTATGATTACAGGAACTTTGTCTAAGCAGGTAATAGTTAATCTGTTACTGATTTGAGTACTATGCATGGTGCCATAATTTTAAAATTAGTTAAGATACAAAGGAGAGTGGTAAGAAATAGCCAAAAAACAGTGAGCTCTTTCATTCTACTCTCCTCTATACTGCAAAGGTATGCAACCTAAAACCTTTTCATTGATTAGTTAAGATTTATTGTAAGTCCTAAATCAGCATTCTGCATTTAATAGGAGATCCAGGTGCACCAGGATTGCCAGGAGAACGAGGATTCCCAGGCTTACCAGGACCAGCAGGACCTCAAGGCCCAGAAGGTAGACAGGGAGAGAGGGGTGAGAAAGGAGAGAGAGGACCCGAGGGTGTAGGAATTGAGGGACCAGCTGGACCTAGGGGACCTCAAGGTGATTCAAAGAATTATTTTTTTTTAAGACTCATCAAATTCAACCATAAGTTTATAAGGATTTATAAAATTTAAAATTTTATTTAGCATTTCTGTATGAGCTCTCAATATCAGAAAACATGGTTTGTTTTTTTATTTTCATGTTAACTGGAATGAGTTAAATGTTTTAATAAGAATTTAATTAGTATCTGAACACTAATAAATCTACACATTTTAGGTTCACCAGGTCCTCCAGGTGTTGGATCACCAGGAAGGGCTGGCGACAGAGGTGAACCCGGTAGGCCAGGTATATATCCTTCTTATGTATAATAAATAAATAAAACTGCCTTAAATTCCATCTGTTTTAATTTTGGCCAATATTTAATCTAATATACATATTTCATAGGAATGCCTGGAGAAAGGGGTACACCAGGCATACCAGGACCTCCTGGATTCTGTGAATATTGCAATTATCCGGGTGGTAATTACCAGCAGGCTGCAAGCAGCAGATCTGGAGGAAACATAAAAGGGCCCTAAATCTCAATTCTGACTGAATCCAAATTACTTGCTACAACGAAAGAATAGAGTTCTAATTCCCATAAATTTGTAGCATGAAGGCTTTATCTTTTATTGTTTTTTAACAATTAAAAAATATTTTTAGTAAAATTTAACAAAATACTGCCATTGTACATATGATTATAAGTATAAGCTTAATTTTATAGGATGAACAATTTGTTTTCCTATAAAACTCTTTGTTTTTTTTTATTATTATATTTATGTTATTATTATTTTTAAAGGTAAGTTGCATTTTGTCCTACAGGCATTGTCCATCATGGAAGTTGCTAGAACCAGCTCAGTTTTATTAACGAACTGAGAGACTTTATATTCCCTAAGAAGTATGACACAAAACACATTCAAAAAGTAATACTAATAAGATCAGTCAATGGATATACTTTAAAGAGTAAGCATGACTTTTTTTTTAATTATTATTATTTTTTCTCATGGAAATCTCATCGATGTAACAATTAATGCAATGTATGTAATGTGTAATTAAGTCCTAAATTATATTGCAAGAGCTATGAACTTCAGGTTGGTTAGGTTCGAATTATTATTTATGCTACAAACTACGATGTTGAGGGAAGTTTTTAAAGAGTAAATTAAAGCGAAGTTCTTTTTATGTAATAAGAATTGTGATTGATTAGCCCACTATAGCTCATTAATCCAAATAGCTTAATGTTTGCATGACCAGTTTTTATTATTATTATTATTATTATTATTTTCTACCTCGGTTGTATTTGCTAAAAAGTGAACTTAAATTGCATCCATGTGTAGCCTTGTTTTTGTGAATAGAGAAATTGTACAATATTGGATATTTTGAAAAATGTACTGTACAAATTATAATTTTTATATAAATATGTAAATGTATGTATTCCGAACTCGATATAAATTTTCATTGTAATTTATTAGATCATTATGGAAAGGTGATTGAACAAGATGGAAATAAATTATTTTTAAGATAGATTTGATTATTTATATTACTAATTAACACCTAATAATTCAAATGAAACATTTTTAAAAAATGAAATCCAAAATTTGTATACAGCGTGCCTTGATGGTCTAGCTTCTATAGTGTACAGATTACAAAATTATAATTATTTAGATAACATGGATTTCATCCATCAAAGATAATTATTATTTGTTGTGGTTGGTTCCGCAGAGCTGGAAAGCATCAGGGGTATTTTCCATGATACCTGCATCTTTTTTGTGGTCACCGACCAGTTTCAGGCGTTCGCCCACCATCAAAATGTTTTTTCAAAACACTGTGTAAACACAGACTAATTCAGTTTATACACTCTGGCTCTCCACCTAACCTTTCTTTTTTGTCATACTAGATATGGCTTCCCAAACAAAGTCTGGAGATCTACATACTTTCTTTGTCTCCACCGGCCACCTTCACAGACAAGGCCATACATTTTTCGCAAACCTTTTTTTCAAGATTCTCAGAACATTCATGTTCTCTTTGTTAAGACCCGCGCTTCACTATCATAGCATACTATGAGTTTTTGTATATTTTTATATATAAGTACCTTGGCTTATCTTGACAGAATTGGAAATCTTAATGTTCAAAGCGAACATACACCTGTTTCCAGCCAGTATTCTAGCTTTTTCAGCCATAGCTACTCATTGTTATCTGTCATTAGGGCTTCTAGTTTTATGAAATTCTGACTAGATTTAAATTGTGCCCGCTAGCTGAACTTGATCATCAGTTTTGTAAATACAGTTTTTGTTCGTTAACTTCAAGTCCAATTTTCTTAGCAAACCTTTCAAGCAACTGAAAAGCAGTAGGCAAAGCCGCCTTTGTACGCACAGACAGCACATCATCAACGAGAGGCTGCGTAAGTCTGTTATATAGTCCTCCGAGATTGGTTTTGATCGTCCTTATGGCATGCTTAGGACGAGCCAAATTAAAAAGTAAGAGAGACAACAGATATCCCATTAGCCTTAACCCATTATTTATCTTAAAATTCCTTAGACCGTGTTCTATAATCTCAATGCTTACTGTATTACTTAATCTCAGTCTGACTAGACAAATAATTTTTTCTAGTGATCCCTAACGATTTCAGTATGTCTATCAATTTGGCTCTATTCACACTATCGAGGCCTGTTTAAAATCTAAAAACAATGATAAAAGCTTACGTTGTATTCGTGTTTTCCTCACAACCCAACGGAAGGAAAATATATGATCCAAAGTGGATCTCCCCTCTCTGAAACTAGCCTGGTAATCTCGCAATATAATCTCGTAATAATTTTTAGAGTCTTTTATAAATTAAAGTTGACACTATATAAGTCGTAGCAATAAGTGCTCTACCCCTGCAATCATCGCAAACCAGTTTATTTCTTTTTATCTCTTTGTCCATTCAATTGACATTGTTTCGTTGGTCCGTATGCCCCAGATGAGCCGATGTATTTTATGTTCTAATACTTTACCTCCACGTTTTAGGAGTTCAGCCAGAATAGAATAATATATTCTGGGAGATCTATTGTTTTTAGTGTCTGGCGAAACTTCCTCTTCGTCCTGCTAACAGTCCGCTCACATTTTATGCTTTCCATTTGCGCCCACCTCCCGCTTCAGATCCGTTAAGTATTTCATGTCTAAGATAATTTAAAAAAAATATTGCATCTCTTAATGACTACATTAAGCGAGCACAGATTTAAGGACAGATTAGTAAGAATTTATTAATTTCTAACTTATATACCTTCTCTCACAAACTATTATAGACTCTTGGTTTCCAGAACCCCTCAAAGAATTAAAGGGAAGGGGGAAATACACAAATAGTTTTTTAAAAATTATCTTCAATTATATAGAAATAAACAAAAACATTCGTTATACCAAAAGCTTGCGATGGCGTTCTGATAAAAAGATTTTTTTCAAGCAAAATGTTGTTGGCTGGGGCCAAAGAAAAAAAAAATTTTATCTTTGAAAGTTTATTCGACATTTCGGACACATTTGGTGTCTTTCCTTAAGAACTACATGAAAAAAACAAAGAGAAACAAACAACGGCCAAACGTAACTATTGTTTATACTGATATTTGTTCATGTTGAAATTTCCACATACATTTTATCTTATTTAGAAACATAGAAATTCGAATTAACAACTAAGAAAAAGCAATAACATCGCATTAAAACCAAATTTATAATTAAAAGTTTACTCAAACAATTGCAATTAAGATGTAAATTGTTTATGAATATAATGAACACTCATCTTTTTTGAAGAACTAAATTAACTAAAATTCATTTGGGAATGAAAAAAGTCAAATACATTGAATAAAGTAGAAATCAACCTATTTTATTAAGAACTTATTTATGTTATGCAGGTTAAAGGTGAATTTGTTCATTATTTAACTTAGTTGAGCAGCTTGTTAAACCACCCACTTTGAAATGCTGCCCAGGTCGCAATTACACAACTTAAAACTCCTAACCTAAAATTAGTTATATTAACATGAAGGTACAGAAAAATCATTCATAACATTGAGACATCATAAACCAATTATTTTAAAATAAATAAAAAAAATTGAAGATATCATATAATTGTTCTAACAAATGAATAATCTTTAGATTGGTATTTTGAAAATAATCTACGTTTAAGCTTCTTTTAGGAACACCATTGGAATCAAGCATTTAAAGCTTTAATAAATTTTTTTGTAGTATTATGTCATATAGTACTGTGCAATATATTTTGTCCTGCCCCCCCAAAAAATTAATTTAATGAACAACAAAAAAAAAAGTACAATGGGTCATTAACTTAAAAACCCAATGCAGTCATTTTCTCTAACTGAAAAATTTCCTTAAAAAAAAAGTTTAAAGAGCTAGTTATTTCTTTTTAAATATTATCTTTAAATTATTACTGTTTGATGCTGAAATTTTGATAATTTTAATATTAATTTTCTGAAGAATAATGAAAACGAAAAATGCATTATTGAATTTTCCTTTTGTAATAAGCAGGACGATAATGGAAGAACGCGCTCTGTATTTGATGACTTTCGTACTTTTGTAAGGAACTGAACAACCAAAATGGCTTCCCATTGATCGCGTCTGTGCAACTGGGCTTGTTCGTGTCACTTTCCCCTCCTGAAAATTCACAATTTAAGCATTTTCCAAAGTATTAATTAATCTTTTTCAACTTATATAACATTTTGCATTTATGTTAACACACGGATGAGATCTGATAAACACAGTAAGTAAAGTTATTTTTACTAATTTTAAAGTAGTGCTTTATATTAACCTTCCAATGGCTTCCATACACAAATTGTATTACTGCTTCTTTTTTATTTTATTGTTGCCTACTCTTTTATGTTTATTTAACTGTAGGTAGACGAGTTGCTTTTCATTGTTCTCGAACATTTTTACTGTTTTACTGTATATAAGTAAAGTTCGAAGTTATATCGTAATTACTATAAAAACTATTTAGGATTGAGTTTGCCGTGTTTCTCCCCGAACCCCCTAGCGTAGTTGTAGCTCTGCAATGGACGCTTGGTTGGTATCTCACAAGTTTTCTATCAGGTTACTTACAAACAGTTTACATTTTTTTAAGTTATTATTACATAAATATTATTCATTTATAAAATGTATTATTGCAGTAAAATATGGAGAATATATACTCTCCCCCTCTTTCTATCAAGGTCATGCATAACTCAAGCCTCTACCAATAAGTCCGAACCCTTGTTCTAACCATCATACTCATTAATTGTTAGCTTATTTTATTTTTGAAAATAAATATATTCAAAAAGCAAAATATAATTGTGAGTTTTTCTACTTCGCTTTGGTAATAATCGTACAACGTAACATTTTTAATTAGGCACTTTCCCTAGTAATCAATAACATAACCGATGTATATTATTGGTCCTGTTTCTTTACAGCTCTTATTGTTGCTTTCATTTTTTCTCATTTTTTTTTATTTTTTTTTCTCATCTATAATTTTTAAAAATTGAATCATTTTGGGACAAGAATTTTAGTAAACCAATAAGGTTATTTATTTACTCGTTAACCTTAGTAAAAAGTACATTTATATGAAACATTTTTTATTGCAACCTATTTATTTATTTATTTTCAAATTTAGTTGTTCATTTTAAAATTATTGAATCATTTGATTGAAAAAAAAAAAATTTTAATTTTTGATGCGCAAAAAATGTATTAGTTTTATTTTACAATAAATTGAATATTATTTTTTATTTATGTATGAAAATTAAGTTTAAAAACATATTCTAAATGTATTTATTATGTCCTAAGTTGTGCACCGTCGTTACTAAGTGCAGTACAATTTTGACGTAGTGGTGGGAGGTGAGTGGATTGTGTTGGATCCTGTCAACTTGAAATTGTTGCCCCCCAGACATTAGTGTTCCATTCCTTGTTTTTGAACCATTGGTCAGAGTGAACCATTATTTTTGTCCCATGATTTTAAAATAATTTGAGTAAGCCTTTTCTTTAAGTTTTATTAAATAATTTTTTTTTTTGCGTTTATCTTAGTGTAATTATTTTGAATAATTTATGTTTAGGGTGAATTTTTAATTTTTTCATTGAGAGCCTGAGCTCAAATTTTTTTTAAGAGTTTTTTTTTTTAAATTTTAATTTAGTCTAGGTTTTTAGTCTTTCCTTTTATGAGTTTAATTTATTTTACATTTTAATATCAAATTGGTATTATTTTTTGTTACACAGTTGAAGTGGTCAAGATCAAGAAAAAACAAGCGAAGTGAGAAGAGTATTTTGCGACGGGAGAGGCTTGAAAAAACGGGAAAATATTCCAAACCGGAAGTATAGATCTTATGAGGTCTTACGGCACGGCAGCACCAGCTCCGCCAGTGTCGACAGCAACTCCTCTTCAGCCGCAGCAGCAACCACAGCAGCCGCAGCAGCAACAGCAGCAGCCTCAACAGCCGCAGCAGCCACAATCGCAGTTTGTCTGCGAGGTCAGTTTCCTCTCTGAAGCGCTTAAATTAAGTATTACCAAAAGAGAATATATTTATTTATTAGTAGTTTAGTAGAATATTTTATATGTAGCATGTTTGGATAAATGAGATGCAAACTGGTTTTGAGCGATGTATCAGAATTCATATTTCAACAGGTACATTTTAAACTTTACGTTTTCTCTGTGATGATAATTGCATCTTTGAAAAATTCATGATTTTCAGAATTTTTTTCCTTTCACTTTTACAATTAACAAAATTTTTAAAATTAAGACTATTGAGTGAATAAGTTTTTTAGACTACTGGATAAAACAAAAATGAGAATTTTAAAGTAATATACGAAACCTATCAATTGGCCATATTCATTTATTTAGATGTGTGGTTTTATAGCAGGGTTTCCCCTACGAAACGTTGTATCGACCCTTTCTTTAATGGGAGATAAAAGTTTTTTACAGGGTTGACGGACGTAAAAGAGCTTATGAATAGATTTGATACATATTTTGCGCCGCCCAGAACTTCCGGAATGATCTCATAGATCCAAAAGATTTTTTGTAAGGAAATAAAAGCAAGTCGATGTAAGTCTGTAAATGCTCCATAGAGAGTTCGCTGCTGAATTCACCGGTCAATCCGTGTTTCTCAGATTTCTTATTAAAAAAAAAAAAAGCAACATTCATACCTTTTTAAAAATTCTTTGTGATTTGATAATTATAAAATTTGTCTTAATTCTGTATGATGTTTGATTGAGAATAAAAATACGTATGTTTGCAAAATGCCAATAATTATAAAAGTGATCTTTCATGATATTGAGTTAGGGCATTGTTTGAGATAATACCACTTTTCAAATAAGTACTTCTTTAGATTTAATTTAAAACGTTTTAAAAAAGTTGTTGAGATAAATAAAGAATTATTTTTTATACAATTTTTACTAAGATCATTTTCATAATTAACGGCACATATTTGCAATTAGTGTTAAATACTAGGGGATACATTGCAGCAATAATTTGGCTTGGGTAAGTATAAGGAGTGTACTTCAGAATGAAACAACGTATGCTCCAGCTTAAATAGTTATACAGATCATAAATTCGAGTAGTATTAACATCAGTGAAATTTGATCTAACCTATATTTCGAACAATATTTGCGCCAATTGAGGTAAAATGACAATATTAAATATTATCAAGAAAACTTACGAAATTGATGTATCATAGATTAATATAATTAAAAATATATATATTTATTTATGGAAAACAAGTGGCAAAATAACAATAAAATAGAATTTTTAAATTCAAAAAAAGTTTTATTACACCCATTATTTTAGTATTTATTTTACTTAAATATTATTAAATATAAGACTCGTGACGTCTATCGATCTAGATCTTTATTTTCACCCCACTCATTATTATTATTTTCATTTTTTTCTGTTGTCTGCGTGCCAGAAATGGTTGTAGATTTGCTGGGACTTAGTGAACTTCCATGTGTTTCATTAACATTATATCAGCCCTTATCAAAGGGAGGGTGAAAAGGAAAATTCTAGATATTTCCTTTGTCATGTGGATACCAAATAAATTTAATAGAACAAAATCGATTTAAAATACGACGATATATATATTTCTTGTTTATTTCTATTCAAAATTAAATTTAAACAAGTACATTAGGATAACATTTTCAGTTGACAAATCAGTGCTACAGATGCCCATAAGATCATAATAAAGTAACATAATCTGAAGTTTTTCTTCTAATTTAAACGCATTTGTGTTGGTTCAAATATAAATTTATTACATATCTAAAATCGTAAATGTAAAAATTAACTTTTTATCATTCTGATATATCTAAGAGTTAAGTCTTGGCAAATTTTGAATTTTGCCTGATTCTCAGCATAATTTCTTCTGATGAAATTATTAAAAAATAGTCTTTTGGTGGGTCATATGATAGTTAACAAAATTACATTACTTATGAAAACTTGCGAAATAAGAGGGTCCGTCGGGTTGAGGCGGTTCATGGATTAAACATAAAAATATTCAACCAAATCAGCAACTTCCTTGAAGGGGCTTATTTCATAAAAGAGCAAAGTTTAGGTTTATAGTAAACAACGGATGCTATTTAACCCAAAGATCTAAGTGTTTTGCCTGACAGAGATCGCGGAATTCTGAAATATGTATACATATTACTGAAAGTATGTATATAATATATTACTTAAAATTGATTGCAAATATTATGTAACATTTATAATGTTACATAATCATTTATAGTACAGTACAAATATCTGTGTTACTGAAGGTCTTAGTGCATTGTTAAGCATCGTAGTTAAGGCACTGGTCTTAGTGCTGGAAAACTGTTGAGATTATATCCTTTTAACCAGTTTTCTTATCTTTGTTAACTCTGGTTTTGGACCTTCTTCTATCTTCGTAGGTATTTGGTAATAAATGAGTGTAAACTTAGCTAGGATTATTAAAGTTTATTCGCAACACATACCGTGGTTTTGATGTATCACTACTCCTACATTGTTTCTAAAATATCTGTAAATGTGGGAGAACGCCCAAAACTGATAGCTATAAGAATAAAATTTTTCATTTTTCTGAGGCAATCAAGTATTTCTTATTTCCAGTCATATCTTATACGTATTAAAAATGGTTTCCAATTACATTGTTGACTTCTAATTCGGCTGTTCTTCATGAGATTAGCTGAACTTGCACTCCGTTGTGCTTTCATGTATTAATTCAAAAAAGATTTCAATTTAAGTCTTTTTGCAACATAATGTTCAGTTAATTCATTATGTAAGCTAAACTATAGAACAGGCATATCAAACAGTTAGAACTTTTCTGTGGCTCTGACAATCTCTCTCGCAACAAAAAAAGCGCCCAATATTTGTTTTCTTTCCTATCACCCTAGCTGCCGATGTATAGCCAATCAGTATTGTAACAAACGCAATCGAGTATCAAAATTGAGTTGGTTATCTATCTCGTAATTTGCTTTTATGTTAGATAATTTCATTTTACATTCGCACAAAACTTCAATTGTAGAGTTGTAAACTTCATTCAACTCTGAGCAAGTTTGGAGTAAATAGAAAATAATTGAACTTCAAAAATTAAGTTGAAATTATAGAATCTTTCTTTGGTTGAGACCGCGTAAGTGGTTTGTTGTAAACAACGACATTGACGCTTGTATTACCTCAAAGACGTTACGCCCATATTTCCACAGGCTCTGCAAAGTTAGTAACTATAAAGGAGTTATTAATCAAGTATATTGACTTTTCCCCTTTTTAAAAAAAAGATCTTCCCATGTAATTACCATCCACATAATAATTGTTGACATTAAAGTTTAAAATTATAAAAAACGACTTTTAACAGTAAATTTTATTTTAATCTATAGGTGTGCGATAAGCAATTTTCTCGGAGTGATCATCACAGGAATCATGTGATGTGGCATTCAGGGACGACGCCTCACGTCTGCTCGCTGTGCCATAAGTCGTTCACAAGGAAGGAGCACCTAGTGAACCACACGAGACAGCACACCGGCGAGACGCCTCACGTTTGCAATTATTGCCCTAAAAGTTTCACCAGGTTTGTACAAGTTATTCATTAATTCTTATAAATTGCATGTTTTTTGTTTTTTAAATAATAATAATAAATATTATTATTATTATCTTTAATGTTCATATGTAAATAATTATAATTTGGTCTCTAGATTATTTTATATTTTTTCTAAATTTGTATAGCGAAGAGCTAAAATAAACATAAATCAGTTTTCATGGATATAATTGGCTTTATTAAATTAGTGTAAAAAATCTTAATCTAAAAGTTGTTACAACTGATTTTTTCGTTTGTTAAGAATATCAAAAGTATTCTAAAGAAAACAATCTTATTGTAAGGTAATACATTTGTAATTTCAATTACAAATGTATTACATACATATATAATCTTATTTTAAATGTAATTTTAATCAATATTTAACCTTCATTTTTCAGTTTTGTTACTTAACTAAAAGTTTCAGTTCAACAAATGTAAAAAATGTAATCACAATGGAGGTTTTTTCTAAGTTATAATATTGGATAATTGATCTAATGTTAATTTTTAGCGTGAAAGTTTTTAATTTTCGCAGTTTAATGTCAAATTTCCTTTTTAAAACTGATTTAATTTTCATTTATTGCATGACTTGCATGTACACAATTAAGTTTAGTTTCCTTTTTCCTCGAAGTGCCATAAAATTTTCTTGAGTTCTGCTTTATTAAAAATGAATAATGATCACAGATCGGTAAAACGCCATTTTACACATTCTAATCTTGGTCTTCCTTTGATAGTACTAATGAACCACTGAATAAATGGTTAGGTCGCTAGAACTGATAGATAATAAGTAGATTTTGATCATTTTAGATTGCCAACTAGTTTCAATGTTGATTCCATCATCAAGTGTGATTTGGATAAGATAGGGTAGAAATGTCAACTTAAAACACAAAACATACATTAACAATATGACTAAAATTTGTACACTGAGATCAGCATCCTACAGTATCATATTTAGTCCACACTCTATAACTACGGATGGAGTCTGAAACCATCAATATAAATATAAATAAACCATTATCATTGCCTTCAGATTAACACATCTGTTTTATCATTAAATATTGAATTCGGATAGAAAAGTTCATTAAATCATTAATGTTTTTGCTCATAAAAAAGTAGGATTGCCATCATCAAAATGTTAACGGGTCTGTATAAATAGTACCAGATATAAAAAAAAGCAATAATTTCAACAGGCCACATTTATTAAAGCTGTAATTATAAAGGTGTTGGTAAAAAAAAAAAAGGATTGCTTGATTTAAACAAAAAATTCATATAACTCCGTTTAGTTGGAAAACTTGATTTAAATGAATTTTAATTGACTTCTTGCTATCGTCCAGTGATTCGTAATTTTAAACATTCAAGCAAAATCATTTTCATGCTAATCGCGGATTTATGTAGAATTTAGGCTGAATATCCTTTACATTACAATTGCATTGTCTGATGATAATCAGAGCATGATCCTATCTCTTATTGCAATTTTTATGTTTTAATTCACAACTTTTCTAAAAAGTTTTTTTTTTTTATTATATATAGTTTGTACAACCATACATTATTATGAATTCGCAGTTTAGAAGGAAGCCAAACATCGCAGAACATCTCTAACATCTCTAAAATAAAATAGTGAAATGTTTCAAATAAAAGTGTCAAGTAAATATTTCCACTTGACGGATTTGATCGAAAAGATCGATTTCTTAAAAAAGAAATATCACGTTTGAGGTCCGGCAATTTTTGTTTCGTCACACAAACAGAGCATTCGCAAAAAAAAAAGTTGTCCTAGATGGGACATTTCTTCCAATTGCATTAGAAGAAAGTAAAAACTATAATAAGTTTTAACACATTCCTGCATTTTTGGAAAGTATGTCCCCATCGGGTTTACGAAATGCCTGCTGGCATAAAATTGCAGGATTAAAAACAATACTGCAGTGAATAAGTTGCACAGTGCTGAAATGTTAATACTGGCAGAGGGTTAATCCTGATATAACTTCCTCAATCGCTGTACTGTAGTACCTATATTATTGGCAATAAAAATAGTATTTGGTCACAAGCACTGAGAATCGTAAGGAACTTTTAGACAAGCAAAAGTCAAAGTTATTTCATTTACGACCAACCTTTATATATATATATATATATATATATATATAAAGGGTTGCTCGTGTATATACATGTCTAAGGGTTGGTCGTAAATGAAATAGCTTTACTTCTTGCTCATTTTTCGGTAAGTGTTCCTTACGATTCTCATTTATATATATGCCCCAGCATATTATGCATAAAAAAATTTGAAGCTGGAAAGGTTTCGCATGTTAATCTATTGATGGGGGCTAAATTGGGTGTTATTCCAATAAAATCTTGTGGAGTGTGGTTTTGCTTGTTATGCACACTTATTTTAAATTTACGACCGGCTATGAGGTGTAGCCCTTTTTTTTTTTTTTACAGCGCGTGACGTCGCAGCCGATCGCAACACACATTGGAGATAACTGAAGCTTTACAATTCGGAGCCACAAAAAACATATTTATCTCTACAATTTGCGATCACATCGACACGCTAAATGATGCAAAAAGGGCCCATTTCTTAAGCCGGTTTCACAGTTGGAATTTAGCTTTATTTACTAATTTTTTTTTTTTTTTTGCTTCTTGCTTCTTTTTTTATTTTACGTTGCTTAAAACAAGCAGTTGCTAGATTGTAATTTCAATCGGGCTAGCGGTATGAAAGCGTTCTTGCTGGAATTCCGCTGGTGATGATGGTGGAGAGAACACCAACAAGTTGCTTTCATTTTCTTGATTTTATGCTGACAGGAAGGAGCACCTGGTGAATCACACGAGACAACACACCGGCGAGACGCCTCACGTTTGTCACTACTGTTCCAAGAGTTTTACAAGGTCGGTTTTTGTTTTTGTGTTTTAATGAACAAACTGATTAATTATTTATATTTTTTTTAATTCATTTCTTGTTTGCACTGCGATTTTTTTTTTAAATTTTGTTGGTGGTATTATTTGTTAGCTTTCGACTTACGATAGGTAAGCAGTCATTGGCTAGAAGATAGGTTAATCAAATTTGCATCCTTAATTGTGCCAACCAAACCATCCACAATACCTCTGATTCCTTTCTTATAACAAATACCTAAAATCTTAATCCATTTCCCTTTTAGAATTCACAGTGATATGATGAATAAAAACGTGTACTCAGCTCTGAGCATGAGCATGAATTATGAGCATAAAGACTCTAATTAATAATAGAAGAAAAAATGGTGCCTTGAGTGAACGAACGAAGTGGGCAGATGGTCATACTGGAAGATTGTATTCTATCAAATAGTCTCAGAATGGTAGTAACTTGGTTTTTTCAAAATGAACCGTTCACTTTAATGTAAAGAAAACACTATATAACTTGTATTACCTTGTAGAGAATACACTATTTACCTTAAATAGCCTGAAGCCCTCACAATTATTTAAATCTTGTAAATTAAAAAAAGTTATCTTAATGAAAGGAATGTAAAAAAAAATGTTGAAAACAGATGTTAGTTTTGCCCAACCATCTTCCAAATAAATAAATTGTATTCAATTGATTATGATTACTTCTGCAAAGCCAATACTCTGGCTGATATTTGCTTTCATAAATCTTAAACACACTATCTGATTTTGTTTTGTGCATTTCGAAAAATTATGCTCTATAATTAATTAATTAAATCTTAAATATCTAATAATCTTTAATTAATTAATTAATTTAAAGTCTAAATTGTGAATGTACTATAAAGTAGATATGAAATATAAAGTAAAGGGAACATATATAAATACATTAGCATTTACCAGTCTCTATTATTATTAAAAATAGCACATTCTCCCCTAAAATTAGCGCTTAGAGTAAGTAGATGCTCACTATTGGGCGCATCCTTGCTTTTGTATTACTTTCTCTAACTGTTGCTTTTTCCGAATAAATATATTACATTGCATAAACTCCACTTCAGTTTCTCATGAATTGAGTATATCATTTTTATTCATATCAGCTCTTGAATCCCTTTTAGACAGATTTACATTAATTTTCACTTTCCATTACGGCTTACTATAGATTGAAATATTGCAACTATTTCAGATCGCAGAAAAATGCTCTCTTGAGCACGGAAAAAATTAAACATTGAATTTTTTAATAAAAAAAATAATTTTTTTTTTTTACAATGCCTTCAAAGCTGTCATTCGGCTTCTTACTGCCCAATAGAGTTTAGATAGTCTTTGCCATCTACTGTCTTCATCATTAAAAGATTTTCTAATGTCCTAGAGAGCAGGACACACTCCATTTTATTAATATACAAAATATGGCCCACTATGGTTGACTGTTGTAATAAGCATCTTTCTGCCAGCTGTTGGATCCTTCGCTAATACTATTCCTTGTTTGGAATCAAAAAACGTCTCACTCCAGTTACTTCTTCTGCGAGGTTATTACATTTTCTTCCGCAAATAAAGTGTGCCATGGACAGAAACAAATGATAGTCTGGTGGAGCTAAAATTTGGATTGTAGTAGGGGTGGGTGTAAAAGAAGTTCAATGTTATTAAGTTCTTAAATTGTTTCTTAAATCTGACAGGAGGTGGGGTGGCCGAGCGTTGTCTTGCTGAAACAAAACTTGTTTGCGATTGACCAAAGCTGGTTAGCGCTGGCCGATTTTTGAGTACTTTCTATTTCGTTGTTGGCAGTAAAGTTCGGAATTTATGAAAGTCAATTGGGAACTAATTCGTGATGAATTGCTTCTTCTAATTTGCATAAAATGTTCAACATCGACTTTTTCTCAAATTGCTTTCTTGCATCAATCGGAAATGTTGTTTGATCGCGATCCAACCATTGACCACCTGTCTCAGGATTTCGCTAATAAATGTACTTCTCATCACATGTCACTATTCTAGTGTAGAAACATATGTCAATTGCATTTTCAAGAGAAGTTGGCTATCTGTTAAGTGTAAATTCATGCGGCACTATCCTACATCTCCTTTTTACCTTTGGAAATGTGTGGCCATATCGTATGATATTAGAATCCTTCAGTTAGAGATTATGGATATATGTAGAATGTGTAGAGATATATCCTTCTTCTTCGTGAGGAAGGTAACGGTGTCTTTAGACCCTGCCAGTTCTGCAGCAAGTGCACGAAGCTTGTGGTTGAATTTGACTCGACAGCTTCCCCTAAAGCCTCTACAACGTCACGTGATGGCCGCTCATAACTTGTCTTTTTTTCTAAGTTTGTATCACCAATATTAGATTTTTGAAACGAATGCCAGGCATCTTCCTCTTCGATTTCACATAGATCACGCATAGCTTCAACAGCCGTACTTCCTCTTTCGCAGTAGTGACTAAAATTAACAATATATCGTAAATGGTTTTTTAAAAAAACTGAATTTGAAAGGGACATAATATGCATTTATTGTTAAAATTCGTGAGGTGCAGCCAGAAGTAAAAACAAGATGAATTCCTGCCAACGTTTTGATAAATTTATTATCTTTTTCAAGGCAAGAATATATTCTGAATGTGTAGTGTGTAAGGTGTATTGTAAATGTTGTGTATAAGATGTTGAAATGCGACTGACTCTACATAATCTAAAGATTAATATAATATCATATTTGTAAACATCAGACATTGTATAATGAGTTTTAAATAAAGTCCATGGCACTTCTTTAGTTAGAAAACCTGTCATTTTTTTTAAACTCTATTAATTTTTATGACTTTATTAAAAACGGCTTCAATTCTTTCTTAAACTTATCATTTTTCCATGTATAAGTTCATAAATTTTCGGGCTTACCTCTAAAAATCCATTTCGGCATATTGTGCGGTTCTATCATTAGAAGTATTGATAGTCACTAGAAAAATACTGAAGTTTTATGAAAATTTGAGAATTGGCGCTTGAGAAACACAGCAAGAGAAAGTCCAAAATCATAAAGAGATTTTCTTTTCTAAAAAAAATAAATAAAAAAATTAGGTATTATGAGAGTACTAATTTACCTTTTAATATAAGTTTCCCTTAAACCTACGTTTTTTGTTAACGCTTATTTCGTATTGAAATTTGATCTTACAGTATTTTTTGTAATACTAACCTTTATAAAATTTGTTTCTTGTTCTGATTTAGAAGATAGTTAGATATTTTCCGAAAAGATTAATCGCTATGAAGAATACAATTTTTCCGTCTGTGTGCTATACTTGTTTTTAAGATGAATCAGTCCTCTTCTACGTTTCATTCATTAAACAAAAAACAGAGAAACAAATTTACTATTTTCTTCTTTTTTTTTAACTCATTACAGGAAGGATCATATGGTTTATCACGAGAGACAGCATACCGGGGAGACTCCATATCCCTGTCAGTATTGTCCAAAAGCATTCACTCGCAAGGATCATCTAGTGAATCACGTGCGCAGACATACAGGAGAATCACCACATAAATGCACCTACTGTCAGAAGGTACCCCCCAGTTATCATCGTCCAATTTGATCAAACGCGATTATTCTTACATTTTTATTATTTTATTTTAATCACTTATTTTATAAAGCCTATTTAGAAAATAATTTGCATGCTATTTTGAAGAATTCAAGAGATAATGTTTTTCATCTTTCTTCTTTTATTCTCTTCCTAATTATTTTAGTAATCTTTCTGTAATCATTACTATATTATGATTACAATTTATCAATATGTTTCAATTAAAAAAAAAAAATTGATTTTCAACTGTTTTTTCAGTAGATATTTATTATTATATTTAAACTCTAAGATTAAATCTTCAATATAATGTTATAAACGACCAGGTTATATTATTTTAATGCAAAAATATGCTTTAATTAAAATGAACAGGAAAATATAAGTTCAATATTATGCGAAGTTCAGTTTTGCTATATATATATATATATTTTTTTTTTATTTAGTTTAGATTTCTTATGGTACAAATCTCTTTACAAAATTTACCTTTTATACTTGTTCGCTGATGCTTACCACCAAATTTTCAACAGTTTAGCTTAATAGGGGTTAAAAAAAATTTTTATCTGAGCAACTTGCTTTTATCTGCCTAAATAAAAACTTCCATTTTACTTTACTTTTAAGGAATAATAATATTTAATTTAAATTAAATTTATTTTGGCGTTTATGAATTTGTTACACTTTCCGTTATTGAAATTCCATTCTACAATTTTCATAGAAAAGAATATATCTGTAACAATACACGTGATATTGGAATTTGAAATATCTCTTATTTTCGTTAAAACTTGGTTTAATAATGAATTACAATGCTTTTTTTCCATGATATACTACAAATTATGAACTTGAAAAATAAACCAAGAAAATCTTCACACGATTACAATACTGCTGTTACAGAAAATGAATAGTATACATTAACTTAGTAATACGAGACCAAACATGAAGAAATGTTGAAAGTCGTTTCTTTTATTTGATATTTAAAATAATAAAATCAATTTTGATTTCATTATTATTTAATTTATTATGATATTATTATATAATCTTTCTGTGACAACTAAACAAAATAAAAAGCTCCACCCACAATACCAGCCTCCTCTACTGCTATTTAATCCTAGTTTGATTATTTTATTTTTATCACTTATTTTATAAAGTTATTTAATTAACTAATTTTAGTAAAACCTCTTTTGGTAACAATAAATTGAAACGTTAATTGTTGAGCAGCTCTTAATTATTGGTTTAGAAATTTAGATAAATGAATAGTTTTAGAACTTTGATTTTAAAGCTACTATCAAGAAATTTCCATTAAAGATTCTCAGAGAAATGATAAAGTCATTTTTTTTGTTTACATAATTAACTTAAAAAATAATCGCGCTGAAAGAGAGTTTCTAAAATAAAAACTCTCTTTTAAAACATTCTGTATATGTATACTTACTAATCGTATTTCAAGTGTTTCCGTATTACTTGAATAAATTAAACCTATTTTTAAAATAACTTTTTGCACATTCAGTTGTCTAAATTGGTCTTGTGACATTTTCATTTTGAATTAAACCAAAATATAACTACATTTTGACCGAAGTAACTTATTTCACACTTTTGTTTTATTCATATAAAACAGAGTCAAGTTGCTTCAGCAAAAACTTTTAAATGTTTATTTATAAATGAAAGATGAGCTGGACTTTATTTATTCTTGCTTATATCCGTTATTATTATTATTATTATTATTATTATTTTCCTTGTCTTCACTCCTATGGAATTATATATTTATTACTTTTTTTACTTTTTAATCACAAATTTCGTTTTCTTATGAATACCGTAACTTATAGCGAAATATCTAAGATAGAAAAATCTTATCAGGCTGTTTATTTAACTGATTGAATGTGTAGAATGAGAAGACGAAAATTGAATTATTTATAAATTAATTTATACATTCAATTTATATATTTATCAAATACTATTGAACTAGAAACAGAAAAATATAGACTGTTGTTGTTTCATTACAATTATGAAAAGAGACAGAAATTAACTTGTTAATCGCCACGTCAGTCATTTATTTATGTCTGACAACAGCGTGTACATTTCTTGGTGATATCCTCATTATAAATTGATAATTTTTATTATTATTACTTTGGGTTCACGGAGATATTTTCTAAAGTAGTTGGGCGATCGATATTACAATTTCTAACTGTCTGCCTTTCAATTGCTTTAATATTTTTCTTTTTTCTAGTTTTAAGTCTTTATTATTTTATAAAAATTTCTGTTTACATTTTTTTACTACTAATGGGGAGATTGGTGGAAGTGAAGAACCTCACCCAGTCTTCCATCGATATTTAAAATATTTATAATTTTTCATTTCTGTGATATCTTATTTATAGTTAATTTATAACAACCACGCTTTTCACATTTTTATAATTTAAAAACATTTAGCCCAGTTATTCAATAGCTGAATTTTGAATCAATTACAGTTTTTTATAATGTTCCATTCCTTGAGAGAATTGCTTCTTTTTTTTTTAAAAAAAAAGTGGGAAGCTTGGTGGTATATAATTAGTAATAAACGTAGATAATAAAAAAAAATTACCCTCCTGTGCAGTAAGAAAGTTATGTTTAAAAGGAAGACATTCACTTGAAATATCACAAATTCGCATATAATTTTAATTTATATTTGAAATAAATAAATTACAAAACTTTTTATTTAAGAAAAATAGAATCCAGACAAGTGAATTACTTTTTTTTAAATATTCTTTCGAGAATTATGTTGTTACATCAAGTGTTTTTGTTAGTTCCATTCCGAATAAAATTTGAAACTCATTTTCGTCGATCAGTACCGTGTTTCCGTTAAATTTTAATTATTAAACATTTCAAAATTTATAGTTACATATATTTTGAATTTTATTATATTCAAATTTTTATTTCGGTAAATACATTTCATCTTTTATTTTTAAAATGTGCCAACCGTTTTCTTCTTTTTAAAATATTCTCTTTATTATTTATGTCCTCCAGAAAATTTGTTATTGCCAATAGAAATTATGCTGATAGAATTGGCCAATTCAGTAATTTAATGAAAATGGAACATTTTCGTATCGTATTATCGTGGAGATGGGAATTGAATGTGCCTGCCTGCTGGAAGATAAGTTTATTTCGCTGCTGTTTATAATTAGATCTTTGCGGAAACGTTTTGTTTCCCAGTTAACTACAGTATAAAGAAAATTTGCTTTCGAGTAGATTCCCTTAGTTTCAACACTTGTAGCTGATGTAGGTAGATGTATTGCATATAAAATAGATTTTCGAAAATATAAAACCAATAAAACAGATTTTTCGCAATAATATTGTATGAATATCCCCAATAATTATCCGAAACTTATGGCGAAATACCTAATATAGAAAAATCTTATCAGGCTGTTTATTTAACTGATTGAATGTGTAAACTGATTTGCTCTGTACAAATCTTTGTTATTACGATGTTTGTCGGTACATCCAGTAGATGGGCGAACGAAACCAGTCGAAATTACAAACTGAAGCAGGCCATCCTCTCACAAGGAAAAAATCTCGTGATATTTTCCAGAGTGGTAAACTTATTTGCCCTGAGCAATTCTTTCTTATCAAACCGTTTCTCGGGATATCTTGATAATGGACGACCGTCCAAAACCGATCGATGACCACAAAATAAAGCAGTCCGTCACCGAAAAATCCCCGATGTTCATTTAACTGTTTGTATATGTGTGTACATATTTTAAGTAGGTAAATAATTTTTATTTACAATTTTTTACAGTGTAAAATTATGATCTAAAGAAACTTATACTCAGCAGGCAGATTGCTTTTTATAAATTTCATTTCAGGCCATTTTTTGAATTATGTATATTCAGACCTTCTAATTGTATTCAAAATCTTTACGCCAGATTCAGTTTTCCCCCCAAAATTTGCTTTTTCCAAAGTCGTCTCCACGGAAATTGCTGAATTATTAGTAATTTCAAAGTAAATTAAAAAGTAAAGAACGGTGGTTTTGCCTTTCGTGTTTGTGTTGGTACTCGCGACGGTGAATAAATATTATTATCATTTAAGAGTTTCACTCGGAAGGAACACTTGACGAACCACATTCGACAGCACACTGGCGAATCTCCTCACCGATGTCACTTCTGCACAAAGAGTTTCACGAGGAAGGAGCACTTGACCAACCACGTCCGCATACACACTGGAGAATCACCGCACTCATGTGAATTCTGTGACCGTACTTTCACCAGGAAGGAACATCTCAAAAGGCACGTCAGACAACATGTTCAGGTACAGTATAGAACTTTATCTAAACCGAAAGAGAAAAAAGTCCTAGTATTCTTTTAGTTTTTCAACTTGATATCTTTTTTTTTCTGATATTTCTTAGGGATCAGAATATAATTGTATAATATGCTCGGCACCATTCACTCAGAAGGATCATCTTGTGGAGCACATGCGTTCACACCCTCGAGATCGACCATATGTTTGTGGTGAATGTGGCAAGGCTTTTCCATTAAAAGGCAATCTGATGTTCCATGCACGCTCTCATCAGAAGAATGGACCTGTTGATAGACCTTTCAGGTTTGTAGTTATTATTTTGAACTATGACTTCTCTTATCTAAGTTGATTCTTTAAAGAAAATAATTCTATCTAAAAAGATGCAACCCAATTATTAATCACTCATTTCTATTTCATATTTTTATTCTTTTTTTAGAAGAATAATAAATCTTTATTTTTTTTATTGAACTCGTCTCTTTCAAATGGCCATCAATGTAGTAAGATTATTCTGAATTAGTCATGATAACCTCTTTCAAAGCATTATAAATTCACAGCTCTTAACTTCAAAACTGATAAAACTGTAGTACACTGGATGAGCTGTCCTTTTTTAAAATATTATCTCGTAAGTCAAATGGAACTAAGAGGTGAAGACAAATTAGTTAGATCCAAAAATAGGCATTGAAAACATCATTCGCCGTTATGGAGGAGTTGAGAGGGTTATTTGTTACTGCATGCTAAAAGATCTCTTCTTATGTCCGTCTTAAACCTTAACCTCTTGTTTCCTAACATCATCCTACCTCCTTATTTTATCTTTTATGCTTTGTATGTACTATTTACTTAGCATCACCGGGGTAGCTCTCTCTCTCCTTTCATTCTTGCTGCAAACTCTAGCGTTCGCAGTCTTACTGCCATTCATAACACAAAGGTTCTTCAGCCGCTTCTTTACGAATTCTCGCAGCTCCCAATATATTATTCATTTTCTCTACCAGATACACAGTTCTTTTTCGCACTTTCATTAGTTCCAAGTTGCTGCTTCATCCTGGAATTTTTTTACAATTAAGAAATTTTTTCTGTGAAAACCTGTTTTATTTTGTTATCACCGACCTGTTTCTCCTGCTTTTCTCGATTTTTTGCAGGTTATTAATTTAGATAAATGGAGATTGGCTAGCAGGCCGAGTTTGTTTCTACTTCCTTCCACTTTATTAAGAATATAATTTCCATGACTGATATTAAAGAGTTTTTTTTTATGAAATCTGCATAAAGAGAGACTCCTGAGAATAGATACTCCTGCGTAATTTGCAGGGTTTTTTCCATAAGTATAACCGCAATTCTCCAAACATGAGCAGTACCATTTCTTCTTCTTCCTGACAAAATCTTCAAATAATCATTTGCCACATAAGACAAAAAGCATTCGCTTTTTAAATCTGTGTTGGCCTGTTGGAGTCGTTCAGTAGTAGGTTAAGCTAATAGTAGTTGCTATTAATGAAATTTTTAGCCTGTCTTGGATGTGCTGCTTTCAACCACTAATTCTCGAATTTGTTATACATCATTCCCTAGTGACCGCGGTTAGATTTTGAATTACTACAAAAGATCTGTGGTCTGATGAAAGTGCTTGAAAAGACCTCGGGCAAACCAATATGTCCCTCATGCCCTCTTGATTATGATGACTTCCCGAGCACGTAAAATTGTTTTGGCAGTTTAGAGAACTTTCAAGTCCCGATAGCTAATCATTATCACGAGCATATTTCTGAATATGAATCTTTTTGCTAGAAGGATTTGTAATTACTTTCAGGTTTTTTTCATGAAACATAGAATAAGTCTCTTAATCTCTAATCTAAAGGAGTAGCTGCATTAGCTCTGTTTGGTCACTGTGTTTGTGCTTAATAAAATATTTTCCTACATTTTACCAAACAACTTAAACTGAGATGTTTGTTTGTTTGAAATATTGTTTTTTACTTCTCCTCGGATGGATTATCTTGTATATTTTTAAAATCTATTTTCATTTTTATAATTTACAGGTGCGATCTATGTCCAAAAGACTTCATGTGCAAGGGTCATTTAGTTTCTCATCGGCGATCCCATCTTAATGGCAAAAACAATTCCAGCTATGCTTTTGACAAATCGTTTGTAGACAAGTCTAATGCTTTCATGTTGAAACAATTGATGAAAGGTGAAACATCTGATATGACAGCACATATAATACATAGCCCACCGACACCTGGGCCACAGCAGGTTGTACCGCAACAGCAACAACAGCCATTGCATACAGTTAGTGTAGCTACACAGGTAGGACTGCCTGTATTGGCCGGACCTAGCCTTCACATGCAGCCACCTCCATCATTGCTGGCGGCGGTCACGTAGGCCACGTCTGGCAGCGGTGGCCTCTTTGGCGGTCTCTTCTCTGTTTAAATTGTGCCTCCATGCACATACTGATTAGATCTCTTTTTATATCATCTATCTTTAAAACTATCATAACTAACCAATATCCCATCGATCTTAGCACTACTTGTTTTATTTCTTCCTTTTTTTTTTTTTTTTTTAAATGTGATTTTAATTTTGTCAAAAGAGAAAACTTTTCCTCGTCAAATCGATCGAAGAATCGAAATGCGTGTGAACATAAAACACTAAATGTTTTTCTTAGTTACAGAACTAATATTTTTGTTAATATTCTGTTTTAGTTTTATTAATTAGTGCTTAATTTCCATTTAGAATTTCCAAACTTTGAATTATTAACAACCCCTTTGTTTCTAGAATTTTTAGAGAATAACATCTTGATTGTGTTAAGCAAATGACTTACTTAATAGTTATTTCAGCGAACTGTTATAGCATCCTTAACATTTCAGGTTTATTGAATTTTAAATTAATTTTGTAGTCAATCAGCTCAATTAAACATGACAGTATGTATATTTTTTTTTTAATGATTAAAAATCTCTCTTGAGAGTGTTTTTTTTTGATAGATGATGTAGAAAGAGAAGATAACAGAGAAAATAGACACCGCTTGTAGAATCACTATTATTGCTGCCTGAGAAATTTCGTGACTTAATTAAACCCCCCTCTCATAATAATTAGTAGATTCACAAGAAGCTGCTGCTGCGCTATCTCCTTAAAAAAAAACAAAAAACAAAAAATTGAAATTAACAACTAACAAGGATAAAAAGAAAATTAAATAAAAACTTACAAGTTTTTGCGTACTTAAAACATCCTGTACGCAGTTTGGAGGTCTCTTTTGTGTTTTTTATTTCGAGAAAATTTTTTAATTGGAAATTATTGGTGATTTATTTAAAATATGGGTAATAATACATTATTTATAATGATATACTTTATATATTTACATATATATTAAATAAATAGCAACAATTTCCAAAACTTGATAAATATATTTAAAAAAATAAGCGAAAAAAATGACGGACTCTTTTTTAGCCATCCAGAAAAAAAAAAATTGAAATAAACTTTGTTCCGTCTTAATGGAAACAAATTTTAAAGAGGTACCCCCATGTAAATATTGTTAATAATCCAATTTATAAAAACTTTTTTTTTTCATTTTTATTAATTTTTTTTTTTTAATAATTAATTATATATTGTGGTATTACTTTGTGCGCGTAATGATTGCAGAAGAGTACTTCCTTTCTGTGCACAATTACTTTGAAAGATAAAGATAATAAAACTTTTTATTTTCATTTTTATTTTAGTTTATATTAACAACTTTTTATTATTAAAACAACAATCATTTTACTATTTTTTTTTCTTTTTATATATATATCGATTTATAATATTTTCTAATTTTTAATTCATTTTTTACTACCACTATGCCTGCATAAACTCCCAATTTGTTTTATTGTAAATAGGATTTAGACTTTATATGACTATAAATATAAATATATAAATAATAAATGATATAAATATATTTCATAGATTTTATTATTTAAAAATTAAAAAAAAAATAGTACGGTAAAATTAGTTTTTGAGAAAAGAAGAAGAATAATTGCCTATTCGATTGCGTATAAAAGAATATGAAGTAAGTGCAATAACTGATTTGGAATCTTTGCAAAAATAAACTATTTAAAAAAATATATATATATTCCAGAAAACATAAAAGCAATGGAAATGGTGCGTCCTGAATGGTTAGAGCCATTTTAGAAAATGTAGCATAAGCTAAAAGTTTAATAAATATACTAAAATAAAAAATACTATCAAAATATACTTTGCCTAAACTTATAAGTTCATCTTATATGGCAGGGGATAATTAACTTTTCCGAGCCTTGCCTTCTCAAGTAGTCTCACTCACCGTAATTGATCCTGCCTAGGCATTCCCATCCTTCATAAAGAAATCAGGCTGTTTATATAGGTCTCAAGATACTTTCATCTAGGATTGGGGCAAAAACAGTTTTCAGAAATCTTTGTATTTGGAATTCATTCTCATTTCTTTACATCATGGCCCATAATTTGTTGATCTACTTTTCATGCGATTAACTTCATGGATCGTGTAGCAGCTTACTTTTTAGGAAGTGCTTTAAATTTGAAAACTAGCTTATGTTTGCCATTTTTTATCCGTTTTTTTTTTTTGTGTTTTTTTTTTATTTGTTGGTACATTTTAGCAATAATGTGCCAAGAAATAAAGAAAGGTAACTCTGACCTGATTAGTACTCTACAGTTAAATGATAAGGCTTACTTCTTTATGACTTCGTGGAATTGGTTAATCAGGAGTTTAGATTATAATAAATTAGATGGTACTTAAGCATTCTCCAGTATAAAATGGAAAACACAGTAAAACTGTGTCCCGAAAAGAAACCCTTTTGCATAGCATTATCCCTTAAAAATTGATGAGAATATCCTAATATATATATCTAAAGTTTAATATATAATATAAAATCTTAAGCTTATTTTGATTTGATAAACTCTAGTTTGCAACTTTCCTAAAATAAAAGCCAAAGATGCTTTGTTATAAAAAAAAAATTAACATTTAATTAATTATTATTGTTTGAGAAATTTAGTACAGCTTAGATTCCAAATAGCATTGTTACTTTTCAGTCTAATATGCGATATCATACATAAGCTAGTGGCTTTACAAGTAAATTGATAAAATTCATAATTTTTGTTTAGTCTTGTATGTAGGGGCTATTAACTTAGCCCAATAGTAACGTGCCGGATCTGGAATGCGGAAGTCACGGTTTCGTGTCGTGTCCAAATAGCGCTGTCCTTACATTTTTCTAGTCCTAGTAGCCTCTTTAGCACACTGCGGTAGTGAGCAGTGTTGTCTGTTACGAGAAAGTACTCCTGGAGGACAGCAGTGCACTGACTAGCCTCATTAACTATACGGTTGTAGGTATGTAGACCCAGAGGAGCTAAGGATAGCCTAGGGATTGGTCTTTCCCACAGAGAAATAAATAAAAAAAAAAAGTCTCGTACGTTAATTATTCAAATTTAAATTCATGGAGAATTCTTGAATGTTCATATTTCGTGATAGTAATAAGCAATTAACCCCATACAAACTGCTGTTGAATGCTGTTTAGAAAAACATTACAGGAACTTTCTAGTAGTTTTAAGAGTTTCTCTATCATTTTGGGGACATAGTTTTGTATTGTTTTTTTTCTGTATTATACTAAAGAAAGTTTCCTTGATAAGATAAAACATATTGTTAAATAACCACTATATTTTAGTAGCTGTATATAAAGGTTTACACTAATTTTTTTTTTTTTTTTCTGGCATGTTAATTTCTTTCTAAGATGGCTCCATTCTAATGCGCACCTTCAAAAAAAAGTCAGAATTTATTTAATAAGAAAACCTGGAAAATTGATTATATATTCCAATTACTTTTAGAATGAAGTTAATTGTAAATATTGTCACTTCCACGAGCCCTTTTTTTTTAAACAAAAAACTGGGAACATACCTTTCTGAATAGGTAAGTAAGAACTAGATGTATAGTTATATATTAAAATAAGTAAAAAAAAAAAATATATATAAATATATATATATATAAGTACATATATATTTTGCAGTGATTGTGAGAAGTAGTTTATATAAACTTTATATACATACGCATAAAGTTATGTATTTTAACTATTAGTTACTATAATTTTGAAATTTTTGTTTTTTTTTCGAAAGAAATATTGTGTATTATATTAGTAATTAAAAAAGAAGAAGACATTTTGAATATTTTTCAAAAAAAAAGTTTTCAGATTGATTATTAATTATAATGAAATATTTTAATTCCCACCATAAATGTATTAAGTTACTTTCTTTTTCTTTCTTTCTTTTATGTACTGACAATAAATTATATTAATTAGAAGTTTCTCAAAGAGCTTTCGAACTCTTTAATTTAATTTTATTTTTTTTTAATGTAGGCATGTAATCCACAAATGTTCCAATTTGTTCTTTCTTATAAATATAATTTTTCTTTTTTCCTTAATTAATTTCTTTTTTTTCTCTAGAATTTAGTACAAACTAGAATGTATTTG
The DNA here is from genome assembly GCA_011037195.1 of Triatoma infestans. Lineage (NCBI taxonomy): Eukaryota > Metazoa > Arthropoda > Insecta > Hemiptera > Reduviidae > Triatoma > Triatoma infestans. The sequence continues at coordinate 161,466 of JAAEAF010000012.1, forward strand.
TATGCTTTTATGTGCAGAAATTTGAATTGAATTTTGATAGATTATTAAAAAAAAAATGTATTTTAGGCAAGTATAAGATGTTTTTTTTTTTTTTATTTGAAAGAAAAGAAAAAAGAAAATTAAAATTTGTTCATTGCTGATTTGTTTGCGAAAATTAAAAATTATATTAAAAATAAATTAAAGAAAAAAAAAAAGGTGTTGAAACACAGACACACATTTCGAGCACATGTTTATATGGGATTCACTTATATAGTGTTGTACATGAATTACAATATAATACTCTTTAAGAATTTAAATATATGTTTCTTGTATGAAGTAAAGGAAAACAAAAAAAAAATATTTATATATTTTTTCTAACATTCAACCTCATTTTGCTATAAATTTTAAATGCCTAATAAAGAAAATATAATAATAATAATAATTTTTGAGTTGTATAACATTTTTACAAAGTAGCACATCAACTTCACATTAGAATATAATAATCTCAGATTGTATATAAAACTTTTTTTTTTTTCTTAATTTTGTTTCAATTTTTAATTTTCTTTTTTTTTTTTTTTATTCATTTGAAGCTTGTATGTGAATAATAGGAAATAAAATTTTATTAGACAGCAATGTTTGTTTTAATTTTTAGAATTTTATTAGTTAGGGTTATTAACTTATTTAGGGTAAAGCTAGGAGAGATGACGCGGTAGGAGAGAAGGCGCAGACTTTACTTCTCTTTGGCGTCATGGAAGTTAGTCGAGGAGTAGAGAGATGAGAAGCGAACATATTGCAAAATTCTTCAGTTATTTTGTGTGTTCTGGGTTGTAGGAACATTTATACGCACGTGAATTTTCATAACGCTTAGTAAATTTTTTTATTTTTTTATATACTATATTAATTGCAATTGAAATGAATGATTTCCAGCTGTCATTAAAGTTGGACTCCTACGAGTTCAACTTTAATGACAGCTGGTAATCTTGGTAAACACTATGTCTACACATAGTGTTTACCAAGATTCATGTCTATCAGCCATGTTACCTTCACAGTGGAGAGGTCTCCTACCTATGGTGCGTCATCTATCCTACCATAGTAGGAGAGACGGCCAAATGTAGTGTATTGTATTTTTTGTTTCTGGAATAATGAGAATGTCTTTATTTTGAAAAATAACATTTTTTTTTGCAGATAATAGTAGTTGACATATGTTTTACAAGAATTACTTCTTTAATATATCTCCTACATTTTGATACAGGGCATAAATTAGAAATGTGCGTCATCTCTCCTAGCTCTTTACCCAAAATATTTTCAGTCTTCATATTTCCTTATTTACTTGAAATGGTATGTATTCCTTCATATTTCTTTATGTATCCAAAGGGTATGTCCAATTACTAGAATTGAAAGTGCCAGTGAAGATATAACTTATTACGTTCACATCTAAAAGATAGTCATATGAATTATCTGATTTCCAAACCCATATTCAATCAATATTCCAAGTTTATGATGTGTCGCCTTCATCTAAACCTGCAATTTGACTTCAGCTTTCCTTACAGAGCTCTATCGCCTCGAATCCGTAGGTTGAAATTGTCCAGATGGGGGAATTCAGAATTAATTGTATAAGGTAAGTGAAACTAGAGAGTATTCAACAAAGTGGAACCAAAATATAATGTGACGGGGTCACATTGTTGATAATAATTTCTACATCACATGCTTATCATTTCATGCATTAATTGCTTATAAATGTTCAATAGCAAGGTTGGTCTGATACATATGAAATACAGAAATAAAGGTGAGATCATACAAAATACAGAGAAAAAAAGAATAAACCAAATTAAAAGTATTAGACAAAAATAAGCAACCAACTAAATAAAAACATTCTAGTATAATGTAAACACATCAACAAAAAGAACTTTTGAAATAAAAATAAACATGACGTAAAAAAAAAAAAACTTGAAAACAAGTAATAATAGAAAATTTTCCTAAGATAAAAAACATTTTTCGATTTACTTTTTAACTTAAAATTACATTATGTTTGGTATAAATTATGTGTGTGGATATGTTGTAAATCCATTTAACAAGAGAACTGGAAGAATTTAAGTTAAACAGTGTTTCCTTATTTTCAATCATTTAAGATAAAAGTTCTGAATTGCAAAGAATTAGTTACAAAACAATAATTATTATTTAATTTACTGGTATCAACTATTAAAAGATTCTCTAAGTTGGTCAGAGACTTGACGACTGGAGGGGTCAGATATCTGTCGAGGTAGATTTTCCGCTGCTGCACTAACATAGGGCAAGTTTCACAGAAAGTGTTAATATCACTTTCCCTTGTGTATAATATACATTATTCAGAGTGAAAAATTTTATACAAGTGCCCATTCCAAAGTATTCTATATTTCTTCCCCATTAAACGCAATTGGGTAAGGATTTTTATTATATGGATTTGGCAGTCATAAGAAATATATGGTTCACCCAGACCCAAACGTGTATATTTTTTACAATATTCATTAAATGAGGGATTGATTGCCAAGTCTACGGCCGTGGATAACGAGTTATTATTGAAAGAATCAAACTTTTCTTTTTTTCCTTCAAATAATCAACACTTTGTGCATCCTAGATGTCCAGGGCTCCGATAGCACTGAGACTGCCTTTAAAGTTGCGGCCCAAATTGCAAGGAATATTTGCATTATTCATATGAACAGCGAGAGTGTTGTAACAGATTCTAATGAGACTTTATCAGACGATACTAGAATTTTACTTCAATAACCCAAAATCCGTTTAAAAGTTTTCGTTTTTAAATGTAAATTGATTGGTCTCCATCTTACAAAACTGTCCGGTGTTTTAAGAGGTAGCTGTAAAAATGTTTGTAAAAAACTTTCATTGCACTATCTCTACTAACTTGCAATATGGCAGAAATATAAACTACCTGTTTTTAATGATAGATGAAAAAAAAAAATATCGCAGAAGAATAAAGTAATATGCTTGAAATTAGACTATTAAATAGATAATTTTTTTTTTCAATTGGTTTGTTTTAAAATTATTTAATATTTGAAATACTGAGGATAGCGCATGGTGCCTCTCTCCCATAAGTATCAGATATTTGATGCGAGCGGCACAGATTTAGGGATTCAGCGGTATGTGGCCCTGGCAAAGTTGTTGAAATTTTTCATCAAGAAGTTGTTTTCTCTTCCATCGATTACCCCTAACTACATGCTACATTTCGAAACGGTGTCGATTTGCTTGAAGTTTTCACTTTAAGTTTACACTTCAGATATTGTCTGAAAGTATTGGAGTTTTCTGCACACCGGCTTCCCAGGATACTAGCTTTGGAAGTCATCAAGGCGCAGAACTTTCTGGTCCGAGAGATGGGTTGTTTTGGCGCAGAAATATAATTGCGAATTGGAAATCTCTGCTAATAATTTAATGTTACTTAAACGTTAATTGTCGGTTCTACTAGAGAATATCAGACTAGCGTATAGAGATGATTCTGCGATGCGTGCAGAACAATCTTCACGATTTCTGTTCTATAAGGAATTAGACCTGAGTGTAAGGATTTTTTCATTTGATGCGGATTGTCCTTCTAAGCACATGTCGCTGAACGATTTGCGATGGCTATTTAAAATGAGAGGGGAATTATTATTTTTGAATTTTACACCCTGGACTGAGCGAGAGATAGAACTCTGCTCACTGTGTAATCGTAGAGCCACAGAGGACATAGTGCACTTTCTTGCAGAATGTGCTATATATATTAGCGAAGACTAGCTTGCTCTACCTAGGTGTGAGTTCTCTTTCACTGCAGTCTCTTAGGTACCTTCTGAATTCATTGAATTGCAAGGGGTTAATTAAATACGTACGCTCTGCATGGTTCTATAGATATGAATTGGTACAAAGAGTTCAATTCAGACATTAATTTTTTTTTAGACAGATTAATTGCAAGTAATATTGCAGTTTGTTTATATAAGCTGTGATGGCAAACATTAATAATAATAACTCATTTTTCTTGTTTATAGCTATACCATGAGCTCCTCTTTCATTAAAGAACTTGACTATATTGCTCAAGAATAAGTTAAACAACAAGAGACTAATTTTTCACCCTGTAGTACCCTCTTGGGTCCCGAGACAGACCAGAACTGTTCTCAATATTCATCACAGTTAGACAATATTCATAGAGTTGTTTAACAGTTCTTATGTATTTTGGGCTAATCTCTATTTCGAACAGTTTTTGCCATAATAAATGATCGATGAGAGATACTGTCGAATGCTCTACTAAAATCGACAAAGATCACAAAATGACGCCTCTTGTTATTTCTTAGTAGTAGATTAATAGTGGAGGACAATATGAAAATTGCGTCCACACAACTTTTATTAGTTCGTAAACCGAATTGCTCCTTCGGAAGTAAATTATTTTGTTCGCACCAATGTGAAAGCCTCTGATTTAAAATATGGGTGAATAATTTAGTCAAGGTATTAAGGAGCACACGCAATACCTCTATAATTTTTTCAAATTTTCTGGATCCCCTTTTTTAAACATCATTTTCAATTTTAACCTAGCCCATTTTTTCCTCAGCCCAACATCTATTGAAAATATTTAACAAGTAATGGAGCCACGGGAGAGAGAGAGACATTTAGGAGATTCATTAATTACAAGATCTGGGCCGGGGGCTTTACTATTGGGGCTATACTCCCAATTAATTAATTCCTCCATAGTAAAATCAGAATCATGGACAGGGTCATGGATACCTACAAGGGATAGATTCGATGGTACAGGGGGCGGAAAAGTATTATTATAAAATTCTTCCCAATTTGATGTACTGAAGTTACAAATACTATTGACTGGTCTCCTAAATAAACGTACTATTCTCCAAAAATTAGCTGAATCTTTATCACTAAACAATTTGGTTAAATTGGTATGAATTTTTAGAGCTGATAATTTATTAATGATTCATGAGATTTTTTAGCAATAAGATATTACCCAATATTTCTGGAGAGTGGCATTTTTTATAACATTTATGAAGTCTATTTAAAGGACTTCTTTGATTGTTTACATTCCTCAGAATACCAAATTTTATTAGTTTAGTATTTTATTAGAATTATGCGGTTTATAAAATTTAGAGATTATAACAGCATAAACATACTTTCAACAAAAACGTAAATAAAATTATCTGATAATGCCACGTACTATCGGAATCGTAATAAATGCAGTGCGAATCAGTTAAATAATTTTTATATATCACATGCTTATCAGGAAACAAGATTATTATAGAAATAGCGATATTAAATGAATGCTTTCAATTTAGAAAAAAAACTAATGGTAATTTGCGATTTTATTCAATAAGTTATTTTGGTTTATAATAGGACAGCTAACTATTTTAGATTCTGTTTATGATCAGGCATGTTTTATAATAGGAATTCTTCACTCATGTTAAAACTAAAACTAAAGCCATGATTCCTACTTAAAATTATTAGTAGCAACTATTTAATTTAATGATCGCTCTGGGCATTTAATTAATCTGTTGCAAGGAATATCAGGGAGTTCATATAAAATTGTATAACAAATTTTTAGCTTTGTGATTTCAAAGATTATATCAATCTGCATTCACTAGTCTGCCGCTTACATACTTTTAACATATTTTTTACTTCTTGATTTTAAACAATATATCATTTTGCATTGACTAGTTCAGGGATGTCCAACCCGCACTCCAACGAACAATTTTAAAATAATATAAATAAATAATTTACTAATGCTTTATAGTAAATATTATTCATATATATTTGAGGTGTTGTTTGCCTCCAAGGAGTGAGGGGAATTAACTCTGCTGGTCGGTTGGTTTTATACGTTTTTAACAATAGAAAAGACTCCAATTGTTTAGTTGTTTCTAGCCATTTTCTAAATAGAACGTGCAGAGCTGCAATCTGACATTCAATTTAAAGACGACTTTATAAATACTAATTCCCAGAGATTAATATCCCCCGCCTCAATCCTTTCTTACTCGTGTTTCAACATCATATTGTTAATAAGCAATCCAATAAAACTAAATAACAATGCCGTGAAGCTTAAATTAATTCAAAACATATCACATTCACAGATGCAAAAAAAGCAGTGAATTTTATAAATTTTTTGTTGAGAAATAGGGCTTGTATGATTAAAAAAAAATGTTAAAATGTTACTTAAATAATGGCAACCAAATATCAGCAACTCCTTGATGATTAATAAAATCTCTTGAGCTCCTATGATGGTATGCACTTCATATATAAAAAATCGTTTAAATTTCAACAGAGGCAGCATTTTTTTTAAAGTAATATTTCCAATAGTGTTGTCCACGCCTTGAGCATTTATATTTACTTAGACGGCGTTCTACCTTCCCTGAGATGTATCATCTGAAATTGTCAAGAGGTCCTCCGATATTGCCGGACACACCAAGCACCCAGTCGTATGCTTTGTAAGGTCATTTCCTTCTTAATGACATTCTGCCATCGTTTATTATTTAGTCTTCTATGTCAAACAGAGGGTCATTTTCTAGTTTCGTTTGGCCTATATTATGCTGCAAGAATGGACATAGGGGAAAAAAAGTTCAACTAGGACTGTTCTTGCAAAACACTTAGGTTTTCGGTTTGAGATCGCGTCAGTGTTTTTTTTTTTTTTCAATAAAACGGCCATATTGCAATGAGCTTTTTCAGGGTAGTATCGCCTGAACGCGACGCGATCTCAAACCACGGACGCGATCTCAAACCGTTAAGCCTAAGTGTTTGGCCTGAGAATGACCGTTCAAGCATAAGAGATCACATAGTTGGATATTCTTCTTCCCTCATTTGTCTTACAAGACTACACCATACAAGCTTTCTGTTTACTCTCTTTTCTCCTATCGTTGTCTTTACTTTTTTAGGAAAAAGTTTTTCTTAGGATTTTTTAAAAGTAATATTTCTGATACTGATATGCCGCCATTTTGTGGCATATTTTGAATTTTTTTAGTGTTAATAATCGCTCTGCGGTTTCAATTTCTTCAAACAATTTTTTATAATTAGTAATTTTTGGGGCCAGTATCAAAATTTATTTGAGTTTTTTTTTTTTTAATACACTAAGTAGGAATCGCTATCTGATGATCCCTATCTTAAACTAATTATTTTAAGTTTGTGTAAATATGAGAATTGAAGGAAAAATACGAAAATCTCTTGGCAGGCAATTATTGTTGTATTTGTTATTTCGTTGCAGTAGTGATAATTTCTTTTGATGATAATTTAAATAAATTTTTTATGGATTAATTATTAATTGCATGGGGACATACACTCTTCAACGAAACTGTTTAAAAAAAAGTCAATTATTTGAGAAGTATAGTTATTATATGTTACAAATTTTTACAAAGTATATAATACATACATACAATTTTAATATAAATTCGATATAAATTTTTTATTATGAGACTAGAGCGTCCATGCGATAAACAATGTACATTCAAATGAACATTTTATAAATAATTATTTTATTAAAACAAATTATCAAATATCAATTTATTTCAGAATTATACAAATATATTCTCAATAGTTTGAATACCGAGAAGAGGTAGTCTGATCCACCTATTTCCAACGATTATATTAAAATGATAACAGTATTCACAATAAATATAAATAAAGAAATAACGGTTTATATCAGGCTCTAATAATAATAAAAATATTGTCATTATTCTTAAACAAATAAGGATGTTAAAAATTCTATGTTTAAAATTTCATTTTGATTAAAATAAAAATTCTATTTTACAATCAGCAGTAATAACAATGTACTTATCACAAATTGTGTGGTAAACTATTAATAGGAATGAGTTACAACATCTTGTTATGTTGCGCTGCATCAATTGGAAGCTGCTTCTCTTCTCCACCAAGGTATTCCACTTTCCTCTCTGGAAAAAAAAAATGTTATTACGAATTTTATTTGTTTCTAAACTGAATATATTGTTCAACGTAAAATCATGAGAATAGTTTCATATAATTGCAAAAAAAAAAAACGAGATTTATAATTATGTATATGAAAAATAATTATGTAATTTGCTCTTACACAATTTATGAATTGTAATATATGATTTAATATTTTTTTAACATAGTGATGCTATTAATATTCGGAAGATTATATTATGCGTACCCATAGCCACATTCTAGCTCAGCACCACACTGGCTCACCTCACATATCAATTATATCGAGTGCCAATGAGTTTATGCTAATCTGTATAGTTTAAGCTTACAGTTATTATAATATCTTAATTCACATGGATATATCCGGATAATTAATTTCATAACAATTTATATGCTAGCAATATAACTAAACCCCTTATTTGTAGATCTTATCACCTTATGTCCAAATGAAATGAAGTCATACATCTAAATAAATAATTAACGTTTTGGAGTAGATTAGAGAATTAAAAAAAAAAAAAAAAAAAAAGACCGACAAAAAAAAAAAGACCAAAAAGGTGGAGGGGATAAAAAATTAAAAAAAGAGGGTGCTATTTGTCGGCCCGAAAGAAAAAGAAAATATTCATACAAAGATATGTTTAATAATTAGCGACTAACATGTAGTTTCACGAAAAAAAATCAAATATAACGGCAAAATATGTAATTACAACGATGCCGTGCATTCGTAATGCATGTTTCTTGTTAGATTAATTATTTTTATATTTTTGTCACATGTATTTATTTTACTTGCTTTTTGTTGTGCATTTCTGTTATCTTAATACTGATAGTAGTAAAAGAATAGTTTTAAGAGGTAACGACCATGAAGAGGCTCATTGCAATATGGGCGAAATGTCTGTTTCTTGCAAACACTGACGCGGTCTTAACCCGGAAACTCAAGTGTTTTTCATGAAAATGGCCATGGAAACCTAAAAAATCATATTTTTCTTTAATCATAGAAATCTCTTTAATTATATTTCTTTAATTCTTGTTTGGTAATTATAAAAGTAAATTAAAGTTAAAATTATTTTAATGATTTGTGCATAGTATATGTATATTATTTTATTTAAATTAACAAGGCAGTAATTTAATAAATTTTATTACCTTACTGGTTTATAACTATATTGATTCAATTATAATTGTTGTTGATTAAAACGATTTTTTGACTTTAATTTACTTTATTTTTTTTTTAATATAAATTTTAAGATTATTTTTCTTCTTGCAACAAAAGTATTTTGTGTAATTATACAGAAAAACTGGTAGAAAAATGTAATAAACCTAAGAATTACATTGATACAGTAAATTAAATGTAAATTTTCTGCAGTGTCAATAGTCGTTAGAAACACTTATTTTGTCGTGATAAGTACATAATTTGTCGTTGTGACAATTTTGTCGTGCTGGATGACGAGTAAATGAAGTAACATTTAATACATTATACTGACAAAAAAAAAGGTTATTACTAATCGGCTTCAATATTAGAAATTTTTTAAATACACCCAGATAAAATAAATAAATAATAAATATCTTTTAAAAGTTTTTAGAGAAACCAAATGAACGTTTTAGTCAAAATTCATCTAATGGAAGTGCGACTTGAGTAAAACTTTTTTGTTTTTTAGTTTCTCACGATTTTCTAACTTTACATACTTTATACTTATGTGTAAGGATCGCCTTTACTTTTATTTGTACAATTCTTCTATGAAAATTAATTCTCTGCGTTATGGGGGAGCGGTGACGTTAAGTTTCCCCCACCTATTTAAGGACTGTATAAAAATTTTAACTATGAAAAAAATTGGCATCAGGAATTGCGGTGAGGAAATTCGTTTGAGTGTTCCATATAAGATTTTTTTTTTTCCACTATACCTTTCAATTATTTTTTTATTACAAGGAATGCATCCACCACTGTGTTAAAGATAACCCAAATGTAATGTAAAACATTTGGATAAAATACTGTGTAAATCATTGATAATTTGTACTCTATAAGATTTAATAAGAAAAAAGTTTGGACAATAATATTTGTAAGTGTACTCTATAAGATGGTTATGCTTGTAGCACATAGTTATTTTAAATAAGAACTTAAAATTGGATGTAAGGAATGAGTCAGTATGTATGTGTGCATGTTAGTGCGTTCTGAAAACCGGTTTCTTAACAAGGTGATGATGCCCTGTTGAAGCTGTCCTCTCCTCTCCTACTGCAGCCTCTCGCCGTTACCCTCTAACAACAGAGATTCAAACTACTTCCCAATCCTGGCCTTGCTTCTATACGACAATTCTATTTACCTTTCACTAGTTAAATATTGTTTATAACAACATGAATTTGATGAATCTGTTGCGAAACAATTTAGAAAATTACAACTATTATATATTATTATTATAAAAGAATTCCAAAGAATATCAATTTTACTTTAAGCAGAATATTTCCTTTTTAATTATTTATTTTTAATTAATTTTATAATCCAAAGTTGTAACTGCTTTAGTTGTCCACTTTATATATTAGAAAAGAATTAATTGCTTGTAAAATGTTTTAACAATTTACCTCAAATGATCTTGATGTGCGATCTGTTGGTGTACAATCTCCGTGAGAAGTGGTTGTAAAGGTGGTAACTGTCTCAAAGGAATTTCTTCTCGAACTGCTGAAGCGGCAGGCTGTGGTTGACTTCTTACAGATTTAGATTGCAAACGACCTCTTTGGCGACCACAACACTGTACAGACAATAGCAATCCAGATACTAAAGAAGTCATACTACCAATATAAGTGAGTACGGATAAATCGGGGCCCCGTGCTCTGAGTGGCGGCAGTCCACCAGGCCCAGCTCTAACTCCCAGGACTAAACCGGCCACAACTAAGCATATTCCCGTCAGCACTCCAGCCACGAAGACCACCTGTAAAGATATCAATTTAGCAATTATGAGAGAATAATAAAATAATTATTTTTATTGGTTATGAATACTTAGTTAAGCATTGTTATAATTCTTATTCCCTTTTTAAGGATAAATAAAAGATGAAGACTCTGCAAATTACTAACCTTTAAGAAATGGTGGCAGAAAGTTTCTAATAGGATACAATGTCCACCACATGGCACTATAACTGCTTCAGTCGGGCTAGGAACATAAGATCGTCTTCCTGTTCCACCTGGAAATGTCCATAAAAAGTCTTTACATATTGTCAACAATATACTTGTGCAATTTTCTTTGAAACTGAAAAACTAGGAAACTAAAAATGAGTTTGTACTGTTATTAATAATATCTGATATTTTGTTCAATTTTTGAGTCTGCTTTCTCTTTCTTCCAATTGAGCGGGTCAGGCTTTCCCCCTATTCTTCAGAATTATTTGATTATGATTCTCAAGATATTTTCTACCATTATTTCTACACTTTAACTAAATATGAAAACTCCGGGCTTTTTTAGAATATCCATATGCACCTTGATTATTGATGCATGTCCATAAATGATCATCAGAAAGAAAAAAAACCTTGCAAATCTGACAAATTTTTTTACTCTCTCTTACCTACTGCAAAGGTAATATTGTGACAGTGTCAAAGTTTCGAAATTGAATTTCAACAGCAAATAATTTTCAGATCGAAAAATATGTACTATGAAAACGAAAACTCGCAGGGACCTGAAACTTAATATTGGATTTAGGTATACCGTTGTATCTGCATTGAACTTTCCCAAAAAATGTTAACCGCCCCAGTGAATGTTATTTTCAGTTTTTCGCGATTTTCACAAAAATGACTATTGATTTTTCTTTGAAATTCGTACATTATCTATCTAATTTAGCATACCTATTTATGTGTATAAATAATTTTTCCAAGAAACTGAGGTTTTGAGAGTATGCAAAGTTAATCTTTTCTGCGTAGTGCTGCGTAGTACAATCTATTTTGTTTAAAAAAAAAAGATCTCGGAGCTAGAATTTATTAATATCGAATTAACCTTATTTTTAGTTAATAAACTGTTTTTATTATTATTATTTTATTTTGTAAAGACGGAAAGATATCAAAGACAGATGAAGTTTGCACAAGTTCTCGTTAGCTTTAAATCAAAATATAACAGTAAAAAAAATTATCTAATATATTTGTAAAATAATACCAATCGATTGTTACCATATTTCGATACGGTAATCGAAAAATGCGGTCCAACATAAGTGGGATAAAAACTTTTTAGAAACATTTAAAATTTGATAATAATATATAATATGAAGAATTGTATAGTTTAACTTCAAGACTCAAAACAAGCATCAATTAAATCCCGAAGAAATAAAATACGAGAAATAGATATTTGTAAAATTTGAAATGTTTTGATAAGTTTAATAAAATAAAAATGTACATAAATTCGGCCCCTCCTTGCTATGGCCGCCTATGTGCTTGACATACATTGCACAACAGGACACGGCATCCCTGCTCTTGTTACATATTATTCTTAACTATATATTTATTATAAGCAATGGAAAGAAGAACTATTAAGTTACATAAGTTATAACTTTTGTTCAGGGCTACCAGTTGTCTAGAGAAAATAATATACCATTCCAATTTCAAAGAAAACAATATTTTTAAGAATGTGATTTATTAAAAATGATTGTTAACTATAATCAGAAATATAAAACTTTAATTTTAACAAAAATAACTATACCATGAAAAAAATTCTTCAATCAATTACTAATATAGATATAATAAATATTAATATTACAAAGATGGTAAACCCAAAAATTGTAATGATACTTTAGAGAAGCGCTTAACGCTACTGTTACCTCAAAGCTACCAAAAAATAATTTTCTTGGGAAAATATTTCAAATAAAAGAATACGAAGTTTAAAGAAAATCCTTGGAGCAGCAATTTTCAAGAAAATCGCGAAAAACTAAAAAAAAAAACTTCAACATAGCACACTTTGGTTGATGGATTATGTCCGAAATATTCGTATCAGATGTAGTGATAGAACCTCAATAGAATACTAGGTTTGATATTTTGTTCACACCTACACAAACCGACCATTCGCTAAAAACATCGTACTAGAGGATCTCAAAACATTTATTTGCGGTGAAAACTTAATTTTGTAAATTTGACACGATCGCTTCTTGTTAGAAAGAAAATTCATCCACATTTCCTAATACCGTTAAATACTGTTCATAAAATATGGAATCTTTAACTACAAAAAAAAGTAAAAAAGAAAAAAAGATGATACCAACATAAACAGTAAGATCTCAGAAATTAAGTATGCCATAAACAGTCCCAGTAACCCAGAAAGTAAGTAAAATAATCATACTTTTGGCTTTGATAAAAAAGAGAAAATTATAAACTGGAATTTTTTAAAAAGAAATTAAAAAAATACTCCGAGTTCCTTTTTTATCTTCTACTAACTTAGATGTTTGTAATTCGTTATAGAATGGAATGCTGTTCCTGAACAGCAAAGACATAGCAATGTTGTATTCGCACATAATTTAATCTTAAAAGAAATTTTAGCAATGCAATTTTATATTTTTTCTTTATTTTATCAATATGAAAATATTTCTATAATTTCTAAAAGTTATAAATAGATTTATAATATTATGATGTCGCAACTGAAGATTTAATTAATTTATTGAAAAGTTATTAATATTATCTAATGAAATTAAATATAAATCGTATGAAAAAAAACAACTCTTTTGTCTAGATTTGTAATATTATGTTTGAAAGTAAAACATTTTCAACAAAACTTGAAAAATATAACATTAATATCAAATTTATCATAAACTGATGGAAAAAAAATCAATTACGTTCTCTTTTTTAAAGAAAATTCCCTAATTTCTGATAATATATATAGACAAAACAAAAAATACTGACTTTCCGAGGCTGAGTTGAAGTTGTGCGATGGTGGAGTTTGTCGCAATGCTGTATCCAAAAATATTTGCTGCTGCTGCGGCTGGGCTTGCGAAGGTTGTTGGTAAACTGTACTCTGACCTGGTGGTAAATAACCATGGAGCATTATACCTCCTTGGTGCCCTCCACCTCCGTCCCAATATCGACAATCGTCCACCTATCCCCCCACCCAAAAATATTGATTTATCTGGGAATATAAAGATTAAAATATAATATTAAATATTCTATTATAAAATACCGGTACAAATGGAGCAACAGGGACGATGCGATGGTAGCTGTGACTGCTGGTCGTGCTCGACCTTGAGTCTGAACACTGGTGCACACTCCATGGAGTTCTGTAATGTATAACAACGTAAAAGAATATTAATAATGGCAGATTCTTTTAATTTTTAAGATGTATTTAAAACAATCAAAACTTTATGGTGATATCTGTGTTTTTGGTTGATTTACGAATTTCTACGCTTGCACATGTTCCTCCTAAAACTAATGCGGTTTCTTAATTCTCGACTACGTTTTACAGACAGAGTGAAACAAAAGAAGAGGGCACTTGCGGTTGATATCATTGTGATGGATCACATGATCACTGACGTGGATATTACTCATAGTATCATAGTTTAAATTAATCTAGATATTTTGGAGGTAAATCCATGACATCTGTATCATCGGTTGATAACAACATTATGCTCGAATCATCATAAAGGTTAGATTAATGATATCTCAAGTCTTTATTATGCACTCACTTCGGCATAAAGGTATAACTAAGCCTCAGATACAAAATCATTTGGCGGACGCCGCAACCGTGTTGTGCTTCTATTACAGAATTAAGTAAGGAGCACAACAACTAAAAAAGGCAGCGTTGTCAAAATCATTTTCATTTTTTTTTCTAACAACGGCCTTCACAGAATAACAGTTATAATTTCAAAAATTGGTCAAATGATTGGCTAGAATTAAAAATTACTTTAATGTATTTATTCAAAAAAAAGGACAAAATTGGATTTTTATAAAGAAAAAGACGGTCCGGCGAAGTACGACAATAAAACGGAAGTCACGTCTAAAGAAGACGTGAGGTCAGCCTAAAGTATTTGACCAACATTCATTCCTTTCTTATGTAAATTTAGAGCATTAAAAATGAATGTCACTGATCAACAAAGATATTAAAAAGTTAATTCTTCTCTTAGTTAAAAAAATATGTTCTCCACTAAATATTGGTATAATTATATCAAAAGGAAAGCCTTTTTAAATAATTAAAATTAGAAGAGATAGACAATTTTAAAATACCTCGATGGTGGATGCGCTGTCTGTTGAGATGATATAGGACAGGGGCCATATCTGCTCATGCTGTAATAACATCTCAGTAGAAATCACCTTGACCTGCCATCATTTCTGAATTACAGAAATTTTAATTAAAGCTTATTAAAATGTGAAAACATTATGGAAATTAAGAAATATACATTAAAAACTTGGCCATAATAAATGTCCAGAAAGAGGATTGATTCATCATAGTGCTAATAAAAATTCAAAATTTTCATCAAAGTGCCGCATATTTATATCTTAGTATAACCTTTTTGGCACAAAAAGAAATAAAACATTAAAAAAAAAAATATCTCACGTGAGATACTCTCACAACTTTCTCACAATTATTATTTCAAATTTTCTTCTAAGTTAAAATTTTTGAATATGTGGATGGGTCTGCAATGCAGGATAACATCTGGTATTTTATCCGTCGTAGCATGCACATTTTATAGTGTCCTGACCGGTTTCGGATTTTCATCCATCATCAGAGCAAATCCACCAAGTTCGTGTAAGAGAGTTCACTTAACTTAATGTTACTGTTACACTCACATTTGTTGGTTATAATTTTTTATTAAATGTTTATTCTTAAAATGTATTTTTTTCTAGAGACATATACTGAAAATAAAGATACGAAACAAATTATGAGCCGAATATATCGGGAGTTTAAATTGTATTAAAATAAACTAAATTATATTAAAATGCAAATTGCAGGCAAGTAGGGAATGTATCACAGCCTATAATTAACTTAAAATGGAGGTAACTTAAAATTAGCAGATATTAGCATTATAATAAAACGTAGAGGGGACCTATAGCATTTGAAGTGCAAAAAATACCCAACAGAACATATTTCATGTGTAATTTAAAACAGGATGAAAATGGACCATACTTTATAGCAGTGTGCCCGGTTTTAAAAAAATTAAAAAGAAAAAAGTTTTAGGCAAAATTAGCCTTACTATCCCAGAATTAGTTGAAAATGTAAACGGTAAAATGTGGGACGGATTATGTAAAAATATTGTAGGTACTTCAATTTCTAGATCAAATAAGAGATTTAATATTTATTTACTTTCATATTATATTCATTATTATTATTTTTTTTTAATAATCTATTGTTACGTGTTAGCCCTACCTAAATGTCTCGCCTAACCTACAAATTAGCCTACCTACAAATAACCAACTGACAATAAACAATTCCAATTTCTATATTAACTTAACACTTCAAATTTATCTCAAATGTCTTTATTAGGTCAACACTTTATCACAAATGATCATTACAAAACAAAAAACGTTGATTCTAAACTCAAGTTTCTTCTCTCTTTTTTTTATTATTATTTTAAATTGCCCATGTGCATCAAAATTTTGGCTAAATTGTCACACCTACGCTTCCCGAACAGACTGAATTTTGCTTTTGGCTTGTCCTTTTCTAATCGTGTACAAGCCATCGTTGCTTCTTTCCAATTTTTCGGATCGTCTCAACCAGTTGGCCGCAACTTCCAGGCCATATATTTCAGCTTCATATATGTTAGCGAAATAATTCTATATTTTCTAAACAGTTATGTTAATTCTTCAAAATTATCGATTCATTCTTCATACGATTTATTTTTCTTTTCCTGGCCAAATTTCGAAAAAATCATTTTGCTTTTCTTTCATATGTTCATTCTAATTGTAATCTTCATCCTTTTTGTCTCCTTCACCAGACCCATTTTTTTATTAGTTCATGACCTGTATGTATTTTTAATTTTCTTCTCAATACTTTTTTCATTACTTTTTCTAACAATTTCTTCATTTTCTCCTGTCTGCAATTTGCTCAGCTAACATCTTAACATATTCAATTTGAATTTTTCGAATTCAAAATCCTTTGCAAATGGCAATGTTTAGTGTCCCTTCCATATGGTCGAATTTTTTAACTATTAGACTCTCCAATTCTTCGCAAAATGCCATAACTTCAGAAGTTTCTTCACATGGGGCCATTTTTTTTCTTCCTTAGATTAAAAAGTTATTTAATTTGAAAATTATCTCCTCGGAACTGGGATCCCAATCTCATTTCCCTAATTAGCCTATAAATAACTTATCAAAATAAACAATTCAAATTTCTTACGTAACTCATTAATGAACAAGGGCTAAACACTTGGATCCAACATCTCAAATGATCCAACTTACAAAACTAAAAAACTATTCTACACTAAAGTCCCTTCTCTCACTGCTTGTCACATTATTATGTAAATAAAGTACATTTATATTCAATGGTAGGGTATTTTTTCATTTTCTCTTTTTTATATGTATGCAATAAACAAATTTTTTTAATTAAATTGAACTAGAACTCGTGGCAGTAGGTAGATCCATGTCAGCGTAAATTTATGTTATGTTTTATTTTAAATAAAGCTTTTTATCTTCTATCAGAAAGCTGTGTGTTCGCATCGCAATATAGTTGCGCAGCCCCACTTTTAGTTATAAAGTGTTGTTTGTGTATCTTATTTTCCTTATTCATAACCTAACAAACTTACAGCAATGAGTTACCCTGAATTCACACAAAATTTTATATACAATTTCATAGTAAAACATAAGTGTTAAGTAAATGAATTATAAACATTCTACTATAGCAACTATTTACATTTAATAGACATTTTTTTATAGATTCAAGGCAAAATTAAAAAACTTTTTTACGAAATTCTCGGCAGTTTTGCCGAAATTGAAACCGGTATTCTTAAGCAGATAAACTTATTTACGAATTTGCAGGTAATCTGATGTATATGTAATTTTTTTAAAATTACAAGCTTGATGAACTTAATTATAGGTTTTCTAACACAACTGATATGACAATAATCTGTCACATACTTCTAATCTATAATGCTTCTATGTTGTTTCTTACTATATTATGTAATTTTCTGTTTATTTCTCTTGTTTCTTTATGTAGTTCTTGAGGAAGGACACCAATGGTGGCCTAAATGTCGAATAAACCTTTAAGTTTTTCTTTGGCCCCAGCCGACCAATATTTTGCTTGAACAAAGGCCAAACATAACTAATGTTTATTTTGGTTGAGGATACGTTTTTTTTTTTTAGGCGCGTCAACATCTATAGTCATTGGCGCCCGGAGCCTTCTCAGTGCACTGCCGACTTCTCAGTGTTCTCTCGTTATAGACAACACAGTCAGCTTTGAATGCAAGCTTAACGAGGGAATCCAGTAGGGTTTCTAAAAATTTCTCGAATGTTTAAATTGCAAAAACTTTCATAGATTGCGCCCAGATTTTTTTTTTTAAATCAGTACTGAGAGTTTTATATTTTTTTTAGCTTCTAATTAGATATTCAGAAAATTGCCGAGTAATCGGAGAATACCTTAATTGTTTGGGCAATTTCAATGCTTGTAAAAAGTCCTACAAGACTATTAACCACATAGCTTTTTCCCACTAAGAGAGTCACTAAACCTTAAAATTTATAGATGAGTGATATAAAGAATCAGTTATGATATGTATAACCAAGTTTAAACCATCAGCATTAGGGCATTGAAGTAAATTCTATATGATTCGTTTAAATATGTTGTTAAATTTGCCATTTTTAGTAGTAGTTCTTTCTCACAAAAAATGGTGACCCTGCTTCCAGACTTTGGGCCAAGATCCAAGTATCTCTTCTTCGTTTTCACAATGTCCACAAATTCTTGTTTAGCCTCATCGGATTCGTTAATTTTTAGGTTTCGCTTAATCTTTTTTTTTCAGATTTAGTCTTCAGGTTCTCATTGATCTCATCTTCATTTACACCTTTTATTTAAAATTCAATAGAAATCCATATATTTTTTTTTTATTTAAGGCGCGTCAACATCATTAGCGTCTGGAGCGTCCGGTCATAAGCGCCCGGAGCCTTCTCAGTGCACTGCCGGGCTCCTGACAGTATTCTCTCGCTACGGACAACACTGTCCATCACCGAACAGTGAGCTGTAGAGCCTTCTAGGAAGAAAACATCTAAGGGTAGTATTGGACCCGAATCCAACGCGCTAACCACTTAGCTAATCCCTCCCCTGAAGCCCATAAATTCACAATCAGTAATACAGCCTTTTATTTTGTTTTGTTTAATTCAAACTTAGTATCATACTGCAAAATTATTTATAGATTTATTTATTACCTGCTTGTATCTCAAAACTCGAATTTTAAATAATGTGAAAGAGTTACAAGATCTTACTGTTCAATGTACTTTCTTTTTCTATTTATCATCATCTAGTTCTTCATTTTTTTGTAACTTATTTACGAAAGGGCTCTCATCAACTGATGCATTTTGGCTGCTGTAATTTGTCCATTGGTCCTGATTTTATTTTTAATTTCAATATTTCTTTGCAAATCATTCCAATTCAGATGTAATTTCTTCAAAACTGATATTCTGATTCATCGTAGAAATTGATAATCCATTTCCTAAACGAATAATAATCTTCAGCACTAAATGAACGAAAGCCTTCTTACATTCTCTGAGATCCTCTCTTTACTCTTTAAGACTTATGATATTTCTTTATCGGACTTTATAAATAAGAAATTGAAAAAAATACATTCATTTTAAATATCATTAGAAATGGTTTAATTAATAAGTATACCTTGTCAGCAGTGAATTTTGTAAATTCCAATCTGAATAGTAGTTAATTTTACCAGTTGCATAATCAAAGCACGGGGGGAACTGCTATATCATAACATATACATACTTAACGAGTTAGATACTAATGAAGTGAAACTGTATTCTATGTGTAATTTAACAGAAAGAGAAGAAAATGTATTCCACTTTATAACAGTCTGTCCTATTCTGCGGAAATTTAGGGCGAGATATTTTGGTAATATGTTTTGAGTGAGGAAGAATTTATAGGTTATTTAAATAGAAAATGTTTGACTAGCTTCGTGAACTATTGTAAAAATGCGTACAGATAAGTATGCTCTTATCAGTGAATTTAATGACCGAAATTGGATAAACTAATATACAATTTTGTATTATAATATATAACTTTGTAATAAAATACATCAATATTTATTATATAAAAAATAAATTAATAAAAAAAAAAGTAAAAAAAAAGGGAACCTTAAAATAAAGAATTCTATGTAAATAGATTTGAATTATGGAGATTGGACACTTTTAAATTTTAATTTTTTATATTACTTATATTATTAAGATCTGAAATTTAATTTGAATTCTTGCTTGGTTTTGTTTCGGTGAAAGATTTAGAATTTAATTTGATTTTTAGTTGGCTTTTTATATTTAATTTTTTACTCTAATAATTTAATTTTAATTTCATTAAGACACCCTATCGCTCACACGGTCTTTCGACCATAAGTTAAGTCTGACAGTATTTCTTTTCTTTCAATTAACATATTTATTGCATATGGAGATTTAAATAAAGACCTTTTATTATTATTACCATCATCATCATTATTTATATAAATATATACATGTATGTGTGTGTGTGTGTGAGAGAGAGAGAGTTGATTTTCTTCACAATGAGATTTTTACAAATCAGAACCGTGTAAAAAAAATTGAAGTTGTTACTCTAGAGAAGCCCGACTGTTCCAGTATTGCTTAAAATAAACTTTGCCAAAGAAATGTCCCAAAACTGCTGGTAGAACTCAATTTACGTTCTAAATATTCCAAGTTTAAAGAAAATTGATTGGGACCTCTTGTGAAATAGGCTAGAAAATTGAAAGAAGCATTCAGCAAAGTGGCAAACCGGTTCATAGACTATATATATAAATATATATACACTACGTGCCAAAAAGATTGCCCCACCCCAGTGGGGCAAAGCCCGAGCGTAGAAATTTTCACAAATATCCAGTTGCATGTAGAAGTTAACGATACTAAGATCATTTATATGTTGTTATATACGCCTCAATCAATAATCAACTTGGAGGATTGCGACGACACCTACAGCAAACCTGGAGTTTGCCACAAGAGTTCATCCATCTCCCGTTCGAAGCATGTCCCAACATCTTGGTGACGTAACACTTAATTACATTTTTTTACTTAATTACTGCCATTTATTTTTTTAATCATTGATATTATTTACTGCTTATATTGACGTAAATTGTGGTAATTTCAGTTCTACACCTTCTAGGTGGTCATAATTTTTTTTGCATCGTGATAAATATATTCATGTTGGTGGTACCTACGTAGGCTTCTTTTGCCAAAGGGATTTTTCGTATGTTACAAATCTAGTGATATTCCTACAGGTTTTTCTTAATTAAAAAATCATATCATAAGAAAATAATCTATTTTATAATTCCTAAATTAAAATAGGGCTGGTAAAGTCTTCTAATGTCTAAATTTAATCTGGCTGAGTTTGTTAGCTTGTTTTTTATTTTGGGAGAATAAACCTATCAAATGAATAGACATTCAATTAATATAAGATTATCCTATCCCATCAAAAATCTTTTCTCATAGTAATGTAATTAAAATCTGGAAATATGTAAAAAAATACCATGGCACAGTAATTTTTATGTAGAAAAAAGACAGGAATGAAAATCGTGCCTTTTTTTATGCATATGATTGGGAATCAGTATAAACTGCAGTCATTATTTGGGTAGAGACAGTACACATATTGAGATGAACTTGGTTTAATGTCATTCCGGCGGCACATCCCCACCACAATTTCTTAAACTGCTCACGGTTTAATACTGTTTAGGATCATCTTTATGACAAAAATAGATTTGTTTTCTAGGAATAACAACAAATAGAATTTAGCTTCTTTTTTCTTGAGTGTAATTGAAGGAAATATTTCAACGCTATATTCATCAAATGCGACCAATTATAAAAACTGTCTTTGAAGCTGAAATAGTAAGATACAAAAAAAAAAAATCAATAGAGATTATAAAGAATAGTTAAGATTCAGTAAAATATTTCGCATTACAGGTAAATCCTATCCTTTATTTTGAAATTTACATGATTACAGGACAAATTATTTCTCTCTTTTAAACGATTCACTTATATACTTATTTTACAGTATCAAATAACTACTAAATACTATGCTTTTCGCAGTTCGCAGGTGTATATATATCATCTTTTACTCTAATTTGTAAGTTTATTTACATACATTTTTTATTGCATAAAAGAAGTAACGTTTTAAACATAATGGACCAAAATAAATTCATCAATCAAGTTAAAGCTGGCATCTGTTGTTTGTGGACACTAATGATACTAGGTCAACAGGATATTGTACTAAGAAATAAACGCACCTTAAGTATTATTCTGTAATTTGTGGAGAAATAATTGGCTTGTTGGAAAACCAGTTTTTAGTATTTGCCCCCCAGGCTGGAACCACGTTCCCTTCTTCAGTTTCACTGCGAATGGAATGAGCATAATATTATATATTATCCCGCTTTGTGTGAATAAGTCATGTGGGGATATTCATTAATGAAACATCAGTAGGCTATTTGCTACCTTAGTTACCCTTTAGATGACGACAATAACACTTCACATTTTTTAATTTCATTGATAAACGAAACATAATAATTAAGGTTGATCAATCCCAAATACTTTGTTACTGAAACTCATTTTCAAGTAGCTTTTTGGATATTTAAACTGCATAAAAGAAGCAGTTTTTATTATAATTGTAATTATTACAATTATAACTGTTAAAAGTTTGGAAGCAAGTGAATATATTAGTTAAAAGTAGTCAAATAACAATAAATTTACATTACTTTTTGCGTATATAGCGATACTTATGTTAAAAAAAGGGTAATGGTACATATATTCTTTTTTAAAAACAAGCAGGTTATGTGAGAGAATCACTGAATCCTAAATTTAATTTTTTTGATTTTTATTTTATAATTTTGTAAGATTTAATGTAATTTGGGACAATATATAGCTGACAATATGTAGAATATAAGTCAAGATGAATAATTAAAATAAAATACATAAAAGACTTCTCCAATATTAATCATCATATAAGTAATTATAGTCCCGCTGCATAATAAAAAAGCAACTGAAAAGGCTTTTTATTTGGACTTTTTTTCTTTTAGATAATGCTTAAAATTAAAATAAAAGAATGGAATAAAACCTAATTTACTATAAACTGATAATGTACTGTTAAAAATCCCTCACCTATTATTAGAGGATTGTTATAGGTGAAATAGCAACAGATGGTTGGACATATTTATGCCTCCAGCTGCCTGTATATTTTCTTTTTAATCTGTATGGCAATCAACATATACACTAAACACAACTTGAAAAGATTTTTTTTAGTTATTTCTACACTCTTATGGCACTATTTTATTAAATCAAACAAAATAAATTTCATCTCAACTCTTAACTAATCACCACTCACGCACAGCGATTTACGAACATTCTGAAAAGTTGGCTTCTTTTTTTTGTTGTATTTAACAACCTATCACGGCCCTAACAAGACATAACAAATCCCCAAGCTAACACAATTTCCATCTCATCTACTTATCCCCTCCAAGATTGTTACCTCGGTATGTTAGGAGAGGGAGATTCTCTCTCAGTGTGGCAAGAGAGCTGACTCCCCTCTACCATTTGTGGGAGAGAATATTCAGAGGCAAAGCATGCACATAAAAGTCATTTAATAGTGGATTCTAAACTGAGATTACGAATAGAGCAAGCCCAATTCTCATGAACAAAAGTCAAATTGAGAGAGCATCCACGAAATTTACTTTAAGCATTTCAAAAATATTTATTCTCAATTTCACTCCTAATAATCGCCCACTATGATCTTATGTTAGGCCTTCATATTCTTACCTTCCTAGATTTCAAATTTTGAATTGCATGAAAATAACACCTAGTTTTTCTCAGGAAATATATACAGCAATACAGGCTACATTAACTATTTGCAAAATATGAATACATTTTTCTGAATCAATTTGAAGAAACGGTTTACATAAAATAGATCAACAAGCGAATTTGTGGTTTGGTCCACAATATTGGGTATGTCTGGTATTTTATCCATTTTAGCATGCTTCTTGAGTAATTCTGACCATCGTCACATCCTGGTCCACCACGTTCGTACAGTGACGTTGAGATGTTATAAATATGTATCTCTAAACTTTCTTAATAGAAGTCATCGTCTCTACAAGTCATTGATGAATCACTTGACAGTGGAGGAAAATCTGAGCTGTCCAGAATTAATAAAGAGAAACATGCAAACTCGGATAAAGTAACATATAAAGTGCAATCCTTCGTCTCAACTCTTGTTCATCACTCTATTGCATGAGCCCTGTAAAGATAGTATCTACTAATGAAACAGAGTACTGGTCTAATGACCAATATTTGGTTGTAGTACATTATAATGGTTGAAAAGACTGCTACATTTGTGAATTCTCCCTTATAACATTTATTTATTTTTTTTATATTTACAAACATGACAAATTTATAATATCTCTTATTTACATAAAAATAAAATAAAATTCAAACATTTGAAATATTATAGACTGAAAACAAAAAAATATACTTTTTATTTTATATTTTAATTTATTTTATACATTTCAGGTACCCACTCGCTTCAGTCATATTTAAATACTAAAAATATGATTACAATGTAATTTTGGTAGAGATGTTTAAATAAAACAATATGGAAACACAATAAACTTCACATTGACTTAATAAGCAATGAATTTCCACTTCCTTTTATTTGACAATTTTTTTATTTTAAATTATTTTGCACCAATAAAATTATTGGATTTCTAGCGTTGTTTGCACACTTAAGTGTGTTATAAGTTTCATTTATTTAAAGACCAAGATGAAACCAGAGAATGTTTCCAAGTAAATAATGTCTGTACTTATGTTTTTAGTAAGCTGTATTATTAAGAGATAAAATCAATATCGTTCGAATAAAAAAAGGTCTATATAAATTATGTTTACTACAAATAAAATATAACAGCAGAAATTCATTTTTCAAATGGCAGATTACTTAAATCCAGCCGTCCCGATTAAGGGACAGCTTTTTTGTTTTTCAATTGTTCATTTTTATAAAGTATTCATTTGACCTAGGAAAATTAAAAGAAAATCTAAAACGAAACGCGTTCTCTATCTGCTGCGATTATTAAGTTTCAATAGAGATAACATTTTATTCAAGCTTAGAATAATTTTTACATTCTTTTATTTATTTAAATGCTTTATAGCTGTTAGTACCATTGTTTTGAAATGGCCACTTAGGAAAGCTTATCACAGTTTTCCTACTTACCACAGAATTTCCTTAAATCAAATTTCAGACATTTTTAGTACAAATGTTTCAACAAAAATGAAAAAATTATTATATGGGTTAGTTAATATTAATTTTAATGAAAACATTGCGAGAAAATTGCAAAAAAAAAGGGTAAAAACCATTCAGCAAATGACACTTTCAACTGACTCGATTTTTTTTACAGCAACCATTCGTGTCGATTCTCCAACGAAATATCATATATTTAAAAACTAGTTTTCTTTTTGTTTTTGAGTTATGCTGTTTTCACATGCAAGGCAACGGGCTTTAAAACCTGTATTTCTGGTGAAACCACAATTTTGAAAATCTGATTTGAACGCAAGGGATAAGACTCAGTTTAAAGAAAGATTAGGTTAAATTATTCGGTTTAATGGGGAAGAAAGGTGGGTAGATAAGAACGAGTAAAGGAACAATATTATTACTTAGTCATGGTCCGGTACTTTGGCAGTGACCTGGCCCAATGTTCTTGCCACCTGTATTATTTATAGTTCTTAAAAGCAACAAACAAGTCTGATGGCCTATATACCTAACTTTATTGTTTTATTAAACTCAGGAAAACAAATACCACTCACTGTCCAAACAAGCGATAAAATATTACAAAAACAGAGAATTCGCTAATTACCTGGTTTCATTCAACCAGTCTTTCCTTCCATTTTTCTTTGACGCCAAAATAATTAGCAGCTAGTTCCGTATCAAAAATACTTTTTCCCAAAATCGGAGTGTCAATTTGCCACTTCCGATAATATCATACTATTTACTCCAAATGATTCAGCATGCGATTGTATATGTCTTTTTAACTGTCTTGACTGTCTAGATTTATAATCGCATAATGGACAATCATATGGTTTCATATCGGTATGAGTCTTCATATGATCTTTCAAATAATTTGGTAATTTAGCCCTATAAGGACATATCTCGCATAAATAAGGTTTGTCATCAAAATGGACTGCCATATGTTTACGTAGGTTCCTTTGACGACGTGTTCCATAACTGCACATTTTGCACCTGAACCTACATACAAATCATTATTTTTAATGACGTATTTAATTAGCTTATTTAATTATAAAGCAGTGGCTGAAATTATATCAGCATAACTTAAAGAACTATCTATTTATCCAAAATATTATAAAAAGTTCCAACAAAAAATGTAACTTTTATATATTTATGATATTGCGATGTTATGAGTACATGTGGGACTTGGAATGCCTCCAGAATTCAATAATTTAGAGCCCAAATAGTAACTGATCTTAAACTATAAAAAGAACCTCAAACATAATGAGGAAGGTTGAAGCGAACGGCTGTTTTGTAATGGTGACTGGCCATTTAAGTGTTGTCTGATCATTAGGTAATTTTGAAATATTCATATGGGCCTGAAGGAAGAAAGTACATATAGTAAAGGTAAGGTTGCCCTTTTTCTATGTCAGGGAAAGTATCGACTGAAAGCAATTTGCTCGAAAAATTTTGAAATGTCTGATTTTTTTACAAATCTATAAAAAAGATTGAAAAGAAGAATTTCAATTAGGCCTGACAAAGTATTCCTGCTCTTTATACCCAGATTAAAGACAACTTTAAAACAAATAAACGAATACAATATAAGATAGTACAAGCAATACAAAAAATTAAATCAAATAAAAAATAATTCCATATAATTTAAGAACCAAAATGTTACTTTACTTTGTAAAAACGTGTACCCAAAAAATGATCATTTTATAGACATAATATCTTTCAAAAAATGGCATATACTTTTTTGTAGTTCCCTTGATATTCCGCACTGTCAGTTAGTTATTTATTAAAGATCATTAATAGCATACAAATCTATAAATTAAAGCCTCTCTTTTTAATCTTGTTTTGCGTTTTTACGTTAAAGTCCGAACTTCGGTAGTCATAGGATTTACCAAAGCATATTGTGAAATTCGAATTTTTTCTAACATGTTTTAGCCGACTAACTGGGAATGAATACAAGATTAGAAGTAGATGTTTATGCTATTATGACAAATTTTTGAAAGACCTTCAATTAAGTTAATCACCAAGATAACACCTAGAGCAAATCTATGGCGTATTTACATTACTCTAAATATTATGAACAATTACATTATGTTTGCCGTATTCAACAAAAAACGTAAATTCATGAGACATTCCAAATTTAATCCGGCATCTTCGACGGATGCAAATTGTCTGCAGCCCTGTTTCCAATAGTGATTGACGCTGTAACGAGATGGGCATAGAAATAGGAAAAGTGGAGTACAATGGCTTTTGAGACTTTTGTCTCAGACATTTTCTCCTTCCTCAATATTTTGAGGGGTTGTCTATGAAGAAGATGAAGTAGAGAGTTTACAAATTAATACTGGCAATACCACAGAAATACGAAACACGATGTAATCGGAGAAGTACGAATTGGAATCTAACTGTTTTATGGAATTTTTTTATTTATTCTATCTTATAAAATGTATATTATATTTAAGGAATGTAGAGAACGCTTGTGATCGAGCCAAGAAAGATGCAGAAACAGATCAAAAAAGACAATGCGGCGTTTGTTCAGGGTATCCTACAAGGGAAAATCGGTCATCTTTCACAAACAGCAATCAATCTTTCACAAAACCAAACTTCTTCTAATATGTATCTTTATAATATGAATGTCCAAGCAATGCTACAAAGGCTTGAAATCTGGAAATGGAGATCTGTAGTCCTTCACCTAACAAAGGGTTAGTAGAGCTACAAATTAAGAAAGATAGTAAACTGGGCAATATTGAGGAAGCCTGGGGAACCCATCGAGAAGAAAGCCAAAGACTTTAAAAGATCAGGAACTAAGAAGAAACGAAGATCAAAGAAGTGGGAAAGTTCTGTATAGAGGAAGGCGAAGGACTTGGGAAAATCCTAGTAGGAAACCAAAAGCAAGAAGCTGATACGAATGATGGAATGTTCTCATAGATTCCCTGAGAAGAACTATGGAATTATCCATTTTAGTCAAGTACTATTTTTAGCCTGTCGGACTTTTATCGTAATAAAGGCTAATTTGGTGGCCAAATCCCGGAAATATTGCGAAATGACGACCCGATTCTTCAACAAGCTTCAAGTTCAGAAATGCAAGAGCATTTTTATAAAACATAATTTATATCGGTATTTTACCAAAACTACTTGGTGATTAGAATTCACTGACAGATCCTAGAGAATCGACCGACGTTCGAACTGTTTCTGTAATATACACAAAACAAACAAATGTACTCACTTTATTAAAATAAAGAATGTGGAGAAATACAAACAGTAATTATTATGGAATTCTAATAAAATAGATGTTTCTAACTATTCAAATAGCTATAACCTTATAAATTACTTCTTCCTAAAGCTACTTTAATTTAACAATAACAGTAATATACAAAAAATTGATAATAAATATTACAAGAAAAATTTATGTACCGTATAAATGCATTGCTAATTGTTGAATGAATCGTTTACAATGAATTATTATATTTCTCACAATCATAAAAAATAAAAATTAGCCTCTGAACTGTTTTCATTTCTGGTTTGTGGTGTCAGATGTCTAGTTCAAATCTTGTAAATAATTTTCAACTGTAATATAAATGTAATTACATGAACAGAATTAGTTTGCTGTTTGGTGAAATATAATCTACATCTGGCCGGAAAAAAAAATCCTCTAAACATGAATCAGTAATTTTTCTTAAAATATATATTTTAATATGTTAAAGGTTAACTGAATTTTGAAAAACAAATATATATATATATATTTATTAATTTTTGATGCAGAAACTAAGAAAAAAACAAACAATAAAAACATTAAATTTAATTACACATACCATCGCAATATCTACAAAATTATAATAAAACAAATTATTGCTTTTCAAATAAGTATTTAGACTCGATAAGCGTGACGAGTAAGGGTAAAAAGTGTTGGTCAACAACTGACTAACTATGGGGACTAATGAACGGATAAACTTCTAAATCTTCAAAGACATTGCTACCATTAACTCAAAGATTCCCAACCTTTTTCATGTGCAGAGATCCCTTATTAGGAAAAATGTTATCCATCGACACTATGTTATACAAAAAACATAAAGGTGTTTTAGACCACTTTTCAGGTTGTTTTAAATACTGTTCGAAACACTCACAATGTTCATAAATATGAAACCGTGTTAGAAAACCAAATTAAATAGGGGGGAGTCCCAGAGACATAATCATATGAAAACACCATCATTTGGTTTTATACTGTTGTAATAAACTAACCAACTATTAGGCTCAAACAGTTCTTATTAAATTATTGACATTTCGACAGCACAACTATCATTTTCTAAATATAATAAATACACTACAAAATATGAATACAGTTGTAAAAATATAAAAGAGAAAATGTTAAACATTTAACATGTTTTGATATGATGTGCCCAAACATCAAATACCAACGTAGATGTGATAATGAAGGTCTCCAAATTATTTATTTTATTACTGTTATATGAATTATTCATTAAAATTAATAGTTTTATAATCTTATTAAATAATTTATATAATAATTATAAATAAGAAAAAATAAATAATTTACAGACCTTCATTTTGCATAATGTAATTTCACTTAACCATGCGGATATTAATACTTATTACATTTAGAATTTAATAATAATGAAACAAATAATAACTGGAGCAATTGAAAAATAATATTATAAAAATGCATATCGAAAATGTAAAAGAAAATTAAGATTATACCCATTCAAAATTAGATAACTTTTTGAGGTTTGGACACCTTATCCAAACATGTTAATTGTTAAAGTAATTAATTGTTCATAAATTCTATTAATAAATGCTATTAATTGTATTAGTGTATTTATATTTTTCAGTATAAATATAATGTTTCGAGAATAACAGTTTTGCTATAGAAACATTAATTCAATAAAAACCATTGAAGGCTATATATTATTCCAGCAATATAAAACACGCATTATTACCTAGAAATACTATCATTTGAAACAAATGATCCTTTGGTAAGGATAATGAACCTATCAATCCAGTCTTGAGAAAAATTCCAATCTTTAACAGATATAGTTATGAAAAAAAGTGTATTTTTCCTAAGTTTCTAATATTGATGGATACCGTTTCTCTAAACAATTTACTATTATTACTTATTAAATAGAATTACTTTTTTTGTGCTATTATCAACTATATAAATTAAGGCGAACTTATAAAAATATTATGATTAAATAAGATATATATTTGTAATTTCCGTTTTAAAATAGCCTTTACATAATTTAATAGGAATGTGACATTTGCATCTTTTTAAAAAATTCATACTTCGTAATGATGATTGTGAAGAATTGTTTGTTACGATGTTTTATTAATAATTTCATGAAGGTAATTTGAAAAGCTTTTATATGAAATCGATTCTTCAATACAATCTTCAGCAATTATTGTAGACTTCCAAGCGCCTTATCTGCTAATTGTTAAATGGGTCGATAATAATACTAAGCTACTTAGATCGTCACTACACTAACATTTATTTCTTTGAAGGAATTATATTTCTGTGGAAATTAATTTGTTACGTTTATTTATTCTGATCAGGAGAAAAAAATGTATACAAACTCATGTATCGATTTTCTCTACACTCATGGGATTGGCTAGTGGCTTATATTCCCTTTTCGTCCAGAAAAATATCACTTCGCGCAGTTGTTATGTAAATCCTATTTTAATTTTTAATATGGTCTTAACTACCTTTTTTCATTGGTATGTGTACCCATATGTTCCTTCAGATTTCCTGCTCTTTTAGCTCTGAAATCACAAACAGTGCACTGGTATGGCGCTTCTACTTGATGTGATACCATATGCTTTTTCAGATGTGATGGAACCTGAAAAATACAATTTTAAGCAATCACAAATGAAAAAAAGAAATACAAATGTTGAATAGATTTATTTTATTATTAAGAATTTAAAAACAAAATTGCTTGCGCTTGAGACCACTCATTTGCCGATTCAGGATAAGTAACTGTGCCATTTACAATATGTATATTTAACATTGTTGAATAAAGTCTTATTCTTTTGGAAGATGGATAGAAAGAAACACAAAGTTAATAATTCTTTTTCATTTTAAAATATTATGTTTACGGCTTAAAGCATAAATGGAATATGTGAATTATCTAGTATTTTATGGGCCGTATTTTATAATTGCATAGGCAGTTTATGTTTTTAGAATTAGTAAAAGACTGGAAGTGGATCTTGGTTTAATCCAGGTACAAGATTATCATGTTGTATATTTCTTTTTTTTCACGATACTTTCGTGAAAGCTCTCTCTGTCGCTTTAATTTTAGATTCTCAACTTGTACATTTCGTGTATTCTTGTCAACGCCATGAGTTTCTGGCAATTTTTCCTGCTCTTGTTGGTTTTATTCTTGTCTGTTTTTTTTTTCTTTTACTATAAGGCACCGGGACCTGACCGAATTCCATACGAATTTTTTAAGCACAGCCCGAATAATTTTTTGGATAAGCTGTTGAATGTATTTAACTATATCTATGAAGCTGCCAAGGTGCCGGTGAGTTTTGGAAAGTCAATAATCTTTCCCTTGTTTAAAAAAGGTGATAGGAATGTTGTTGCTAACTACAGGGGAATAGCCTTCACTGATTGTATTGAAAAGTTATTCACTGGTTTGTTAATGCAAAGATTAACTAATTGGGTTAATGAAAAATGTATAATAGACGAGTGTCAAACAGGATTCAGGGGGGGCTATTCCACTGTGGACAACATATTCAATTTGGTTAATATTATCAAACTTAAGACAACTGTAAAGAGTAGTAAATTATACTGTTTTTTTGTCGATTTTAGGTCTGCATTTGACTCGATTGACAGAAATGCTCTCTATTTTAAATTGTACGCTTTGGGTGTTTCTACCAAATTTGTTTCAATGTTACAGGCTCTATATAGCAGGACTGAGTCATGTGTTTGGACGCCACAGGGTGCCACTAATAGTTTTGTGACCCAAACTGGTTTAAAGCAGGGTTGCTTGTTGTCACCATTACTGTTTATCCTTTTCATTAATGATTTGCATGAAGCACTAGGCGGTGGCGTACGAATTGCAAGGTAGAAATATAAGGTGCTTGATGTATGCCGACGATATTGTTATTGTGGCAGATCATCCCTTTATTTTACAGGAGATGATTAATAGGCTGTCCGCGTACTGTAAACTATGGAATTTAATTGTGAACCTTAAAAAGTCTCAAATAGTAATTTTCGGAAAAGGGGGCAGACGAGCAAAAAACGAATATTGGAGATTCAATGGTGAGAGTATTGACATAGTCAATCAGTACAAGCTACTTAGGAATTACTCTAACCCCTAAGCTTTCATTCGTAAAACACTTTGAGGAAAGACTTAGTGTTTCGAAATTGGCCATAGATTCTACTTACAATAACTTTTTTAAAAATGTTGATATCCCAATAACGTCTAAAATCGAGGTTTTTAATGCGGTTTGTAGAGCCATAATGTGTTATGGGGCGCAAGTATGGGTTTTTTTAAGAATTGAGAAGGTAGATAAATTGTATACGTATTTTATTAAAAGGCTCCTCTTGCTTCCCCAATTTACACCGAATTATGTCATCTACCTTGAAACCGAAGTTTACCCACTTTTTATGTATACATTACGGCTCCATTTGAACTACATACAAAAAGTTCTGCTACTGCCGAAAAATAGACTTACTCGCACCTTGGCAGAGGAAATTATTAATAGAAACTTGTATTGGTGCAAAGAGTTCAAACAGCTTTGCCAGACATATAATTGGGTAAATAATAATTATCTTGTAGAGGGTAAAAAGCAATGTTTTGATGGGTTGTACAACAATATAAAACAGGAATTTAAAAATCATTTAATTAGTAAAGTCAGGGCCTCAACTACTTATTATATATATGGTAAATTAAAATTCGATCTGGGAGAAAATAATTATATATGTGATAAATATAATATGAATGTAATAAAAGTTATAATTAAATTAAGAGGGCAGCTATTGAAACTGAACTATAACATTACTAGGCCAGCAGAAACTCATACTTGTACAATGTGCAATAGTGGCGCCGTAGAGGATACTCTGCACTATATAGGTGGCTGTTCGGCGTTAAGGGAGTTCCGGTTGAGATGGTTGGGCAAGTCTACTCTGTCTATAGAAGAGTGTTTAGAGTATTTGAATGGTACAAATTGGATAGACTTGTATAATTATCATATTAGAGCCTGGAATTATAGATCATTTTTAATAGGAGAGTTTAATACCTGAACCTTGATCACTTAAATTAATAGCCTACTTTATTTTATTTGTAATTTGTTTTTCTTTTTTGTAATGATGAGGAGATTCTATTTTTATTTTAATTTTGTAAGTTTATTTCGGTTAAGTTTAAAAATACAGTATAATGCAACTCTGCAGATGGACTAGTTCCATGCATTGTGTTATTTTGTATAAATTGTTTAGATAAGCTGTGTATTTAATTTATAAATAAAGCACGTTATTATTATTATTATTATTATTATTAGATTTACAACTGTATTTAACAATACAATAGCAAAAGTGATTAAGAAACTAAAGACATGCACACTATGTGGGGAATTATCAGTAATATGTCCTTATTGTTTACTAGCTGGGTTGAGATGGAAAAAGTAAGTCGCCTCCGCGGCCACAGGCTTTCATCCGGGAGGACTGCTGGAATTGGGCAGAGGGTTAATTGTAGGACGAGAGTGTTAGTGATGAAGGAGGAAGAGATTCCAATGAATTTTTTTGTAACGGGAGGAGATCACTTCTGCGCTGAAAGGAGGGATTTTGAGGTCCTTTGGTGTAGAGGTCAGTTGATAGTTAAGAGGACTTGTGTGATGTTTTGCGGAGGATTCGGATGTGAGGGACTGGGATTCGTTGGGAATTGGTTTCGCTTGGTTGCGCCCCAGACCCTTCACACATATTAAAATTAGAATGGAAAGCTATTATTCATGTTGTTTGAATAATTTATATAAATAATTTCCACATGTATTTGTATGAATTTCTTTTTTGATTTTCTAGAATCAGATTTACACTTTCTCTTATTACTACAGTAAGAGGAAGTATTGTAATCGTGTCAAATTTCCGATATCGAGTTTTAACCGGAAATATCCGTTTTGAGTCCCCTGAGTTCAAAAAAGTAAATGCAAATGGTCTCTGTGTGTGTGTGTGTGTGTGTGTGTGTGTAAATAGCATAGATCAAAAACAAAAAATCGTTGAAATTCCAAACTTGATATTCCGTTTGGGTATCACCATGGGATCTGGCTGTACGTAATCTGTCAAAATTTCTCAACCGGAAGTACCTCTTTAGTGAATGTTTTTTTCACGATTTTTGGCTCCAACGATTTTCGTGAAACTGTGTATATCAACTACATATAAAAGACCTACAAGTTTTATTTAAAACATTTCTCCGGGGAAATTCATTTAACTTTTTGTGGGAGGGGTGGGGTTACGGTTTTCTCTAAATGCTATTCCAGCTTATTACACATTTCTATCGTCTAAATAATATTAATTAGAATTAAATATGTTGTTGAAATTCCGAGGTTGAAAAAATCTGATGACCGGAAGTGCGTTTTTATCAGGAAGTATTTTTCAGTTTTCTGCTATTTTCTCTTTTAAATTTGGATTATGAACTACACATATAAAAAGCTGCAGCTTTGATTTGTAATATTTCTTATGGTAAAGTCATATAAGGGGATTTTTTTTGGTAGAGCGGTAGAGGGGTTATGTTTTTCTCTAAAGTGCTGTCGTAGTTGATTTTACAAAGTTACCATCCACACAAAATTAATTAGAAATAAATAGTTGGCTGGCATATCCAATATCCTGATGAAACATCTACCGAGGACAGGTATAGTCTACATCACTAAACTTATTAATAAAATGCTTTTATTCGGATACTATCCTGAGATATTGAAAACTTCTAAAATAATCCTCATCCGTAAACCTGACAAACCACCCATCTCCCCATCCAGCTATAGCCCTATCAGCTTACTTAGCTCACTCAGCAAAATTTTTGAAAAAATAGTACTTATAAGATTTATGGAACATCTTGTCAGCAACGATATACTAATTAATGAACAGTTCGGCATCAGACCTCACTTATCGACCGAATGCATCTCCGTAGAATAGTAGACAGCATTACAGAGAACTTCCATTATAAGAAACATACAGGAATAGTACTAATTGACATCGAAAATGCATTTGACACCGCCTGGCACACTAGACTTGTTTCGCTTAATTGAATATAAATTCCCTCTCTATCTCATTAAATTGCTCTCCTCATATCTTGAAAATAGAAAATCTTACGTCTCAATTAACTCTACCTTATCAGTTTTTTATTCCATCCTTGCTGGAGTCCCTCAAGGTTCTATCCTAGGTCCCGCTTTGTGTAATACCTTCATAAACTCCATTGCAAAACCAGACAATATAACCTCGCCCTATATTGTCCATATGATGATGTGGCCATACTCGCCACTTCCTGGAGAATTGACACAACTTCTGACAGACTTACTAACGCACTGTGGAAAGTACTTACTACTTCAACAAATGGAAAGTACAGATCAACCAAAAAAGACTGAAGCCATTCTATTTACTAAACGTAGACCGTACATCAATCATAACATTACAGTCAATGGTACTACAATACCATGGTCAGACAGTATTAAATATCTTGGCGTGACAATGGACCGCAGACTTAACTTCACTACACACATAAAAGACAGAGATATCGCTGGTAAGTCAGCCATTAGACTCCTCTTTCCACTTCTCTCCCGCAACTC
Source organism: Triatoma infestans (assembly GCA_011037195.1). Classification (NCBI taxonomy): domain Eukaryota; kingdom Metazoa; phylum Arthropoda; class Insecta; order Hemiptera; family Reduviidae; genus Triatoma; species Triatoma infestans. Next base: position 197,468 of record JAAEAF010000012.1, read on the forward strand.
CAAATTGTCCACAAAAAACAAATTAATCCTCTATAAAGTTATAATTCGTCCGATGCTCACTTATGCTTGTTCAGCTTGGAGCTTTACATGTAAGAGCAATCTTTCCAAACTCCAAATTGCCCAAAACAAATTCTTCCGTTTTGCTACTGACATGCCCCGCTACACACGTATATCACATCTTCAGGAACTAACTGACACATCCACAATTACTGACTACACAAAAAACCGACTAACAAAACTTCTGACTAGCATCAATGTTCACCCAAACCCTCTCTGCCGGTCCATAGCCAGTTACGATGTGACACTTTATTATAGGCACAAGCGTATCAAAAACATTCTTAGAAGCTAACTTTTTATAACGTCATTGGGTTTTTCTTTTCTTTTTCCTAGATAATTGTAATTAATTAAAAATTTGTCTACAGTTAAGCTCACTGGAGGGTGTAAGCTATGTGCATTTGTACTCCTGTTTCCAAAGTTTGTATATATTATATGTAAATAACTTGTAAATAAAAATTCTATCTATCTATCTAAGAAATAGATAGATTGCCAAAATTCCGAGTTTCAAGAAAAATTGGTAAACTGGAAGTGTGTTTTTACTGAACAGTTTTTTCTATTTTTGTGATTTTCTCCATAAAAACATCGAAGAATTTCATTAAATTTGGTGTACTTACTATAAAGTTTGTCAATTACAATTTGAAAACTGGAGGAAGAGAAATTGTGTGAATGTTTCACACCAGTTTTTTTTTTTTTATTGCGCTCCTTTATTAGAATGTTGCCTTAGCTCAGGATAAAAGCATGACACCAGTTATGTACATTATGGCGCCATTATGGATGTTTTTTTCTAAGGATGACGATGTCTCATACTAACAACTCTAATATTATTATACTCTTTACAGAAGAATGAACATGGTGTAAAATCATGGATTCCAGGATAATATATTACTAGCATACAGAGAGTTCTATCTGTCCAAGTTGGCGCGGTGATATATGTTTGGAAATACTGGTCCAAAATGAGGATGGTCTGTACGAATAGTGCGACAACCCACTCAACAGTAGAGATTTAAGGCTTGGGTAAGGGAGTAAGGAGCCATTGTAGGCAAGCTGATTGGTATTCATTAGAAGCAGTGTTCACTACTGCCTCGCCCTCATCGCATCGCCAGCACCATCCCGGGCCACTTGTGCTGGCCAAATTCTGCCTCTCAGAAGCTTAGCACAGAGAAATCGCGCGCTCAACAATTCAACACATTTCTCAACAATCTCTTTTCTTTTATAGCACAGTTTACTCTCCGTATTAACCTCTTTTATCCGACAATTTTCTCTTTTTCTCTCTAACTCAGTCATTCACACTCTTTTCCCCCCACTCTATCTTTCTCTGTAATCGGTTTAATATTAATTTTATGATAATTAAACTTTTATTAGGTTGTTTTTGATGGCATTTGATTTCTGCCAAAGTGATAATCAATAGCTTGTGGCATTAATCTCTTTAATTACCTTCAACTCCAAATCAAAAAAGACAAACAAATACAATTATATCAAAATGTGTGCAAGTGCTTAAAAATTTAGGAGAATCTAATCTAGTGTGAATATTTCTATTACAATGGAAATAGTTGAATGGAAAGTTATTAAATGGTGAGAAAAACTAGTATTGTCCTTTGTGCGACGGCCCCTTTTTGCTTTTCCTTACTTCTAATAAGAGGAAGTATTGCGCATTCGTGTCAAATTTTTGGAAAATGAGTTTTCATCTGAAATCCTGCATGTTTTTAATACGAAAAAATGTTTTAGTGAATATTTGTTTCTATGCGTTTATGTCTGTGTATGTAAACCAGATATCTCGAAAATGAAAAATTGTATGAAGCTCAAGCTTGGGTAATCCGTTTAGGTTCCGTTTACTATAACCGTTCTGACATGAAAATTTCAGACATATTAGCCGGATGTGCGTCTTTATTGAGCAATCAGTTTTTTTTCATATTTAACGGTATTTAATAAAACACAGCTGATAAAATTATTGCACTGAAATGATTTTTAGAGGAAATCTAAGAAATCAAACTTTCCGGAAAAAATGTCGCAAATGAAAACGATAGGCCTTTTATTAGTAATATACGAAGGATAAAGACAATCGAGTCATTTCGAGAAAGTCGTAAAAAAAAAAAAAATCCATCAGTAAAGTTGCACAGAATCCGGTTGATGGATTTTGCCCGAAATCTTCATAGGATATGATTGTGGAATTCAAAGAGAAGGTCCATGTTTGAGCTTCCTATGGATGCTTCTTAATACCAGCATTAAAATATGAAGGAAGTAAAAGGTGGCGATAGGGATAGTATTGTAATGTTAGCAACGAGATTTTACCAAATTTTGTATGATGACCAGTTGGAACATAACAGGAAGAAAGTAAAGGATCTCCCAAAGTCCCAGATCCCATCAGTTTTGGAATCAGAAGTTAATTTTATTATAAACTGTTTAAAAAGTGGCAAAGCAACTGGCAGAGATAAAATTTCAAATGATTTAATAAAGTTCTCCAGCAATTCACTGGTACCTATACTGACCAAACACTTTAATAAAATTATAGCGGAAGAGAAAATACCAAAACAATGGAAATTGTCTGACATCTTTTGTGGTATAAGAAAGGAGACCTCTCAGATATTAATAATTATAGAACTATAAGTTTAACAGCTTCAATTGGGAAGATTTTCGGAAAACTAATTGAATCCCGGGTTAAAAGAAATCTAGAAGGACAGCAGCCAGCAGAACCGGCCGGTTTCAGAAGTGGTTATTCAACGATTGATCATCTTTGTCTGCGCGGCAGAAACCCAAGGTGCAGTGGCAAACGTACGCCAAGAAGCAAAATAAAGGAAGCAAGAGAAAAGGCGATAAGAAACCAGTAAAGAGAATATGAGCAAGAGAAAAAGGGGTAAAACTTACCTGGAGATGATGACGATCGAAGGTCAGCAGGCGACGGTGAAGGCGATCAGTAAAGGGTGAAGGAAAATGGCGCGGATGTGTGTATGTGTTATGTAGGCGTGAGTGTGTGTGTGTGTGTGTGTGTGCAGGTGGGCGGGTAGGAAGGCGTAGCGGAGCAAGGAAGAGGGGCGAAAAGGAAAAAGGGGAATATTTGGTTGAAGCGGATGACGCTACTGTCGAGGCGGCCAAATGTGGCGCAATAGCCAGGCGCGGAAATGAGTAGCCCAGGCGATGACGGCGCGGAATGACGAGCCCTGCGTCTCAAGGAGACCACAAACGTAAAATGAAAGGCGAAAGGCGCGAACAAGGCGATATAAACGAGGAGAACGTTACAATAACAAATAAAACACACAAACGTTAGTGGCTGGAGCACCAAAGAAGAATGGCCGAGAAGAGAAGCGCGCTGGCCGAGGCATAGGAAGTAGGGAGGGAAAACTGTGTGCCCTGATGGCGAAATAGGAAAGGGATAGAAAAGGGGAGGTGACGATATTATGGGGTGAGGCAATAATCGCGGTCGTAAAAAATTAACGACGGGAAGGAGATGGTACAACGCAGGCAAAACTAAGAAAGCGGATTAGCGCGCACGCGCGGGAGGAAGCGGGCGCGCGTGGGAGAGATAGGGCGTACTACGACTCAACAATCTTCATACAACAAATCAAATCATCGAAAAAGCAAAAGAGTACGAGAAGATCATTTACATGGCCTTCATTGATTATAAAAAAGCTTTTGACCTGGTAAAGCATGAGTTTCTTTTTCGAAGTTTGATTAACCAGGGCATTGATAATAATATTGTTGAACTTATAAAAGACTGGTATCAGGGAAGTCAGGCGAGAATCGTAATGGACAAAATTGGACCAGATTTCGCAGTTAGGAGAGGAGTTAAACAAGGCGATTCTTTATCGCCCATATTGTTTAAGTGTGCGCTGGAAGAGGTCTTTCGTACTTTGGATTGGGGTAATATAGGAGTGAAAATAAGCGGGGTATTTTTGTCAAATCTACGTTTTGCAGATGATGTTGTTCTCTTTTCAGAATCGGAGCAGGAACTTTCAGAGATGATAACATCATTGAATGAGGAAGGTAAAGAGGCTGGTCTTAGGATCAATGAAGAAAAAACTGTGCTAATGACAAATAGTAATAATACTGGTAGGCAAGAGACTCAGGTGGGTCGAAAGCATTGTGTATCTTGGGCAGCTCCTTTCATTTCACAATGGCACCTTAAAAGAAGTAAACCGTCGTATTAGTATAGCTTGGAAGAAATACTTGGCTCTCAAATTTGTTTTTAAAAGTGCCATGAGAACAGAATTGAAGTCCCGAGTTTTTGATTCCTGTATTCTTCCATGCTTGTTATATGGTGCACAGGTGTCGGCCACGTCGAAGAAAATTCAAAACAGGCTTAAGGTGACTCAGCACTCAATGGAAAGAAGTATGCTTAATATTACACGAAAAGATAGAATTAAAAAGGAACTTATAAGGGAAAAAAACTCGAGTGTCTGATGTAGTGGAAGCGGCGTTGAAGATAAAGTGGAAATGGGCTGGCCATGTGGCAAGGATGAAGGAAGATAGATGGGCGAAGAAAGTAACTGAATGGATTCCTTTGGATAGCACTCGGAGAAAAGGTAGACCGCTCTCGAGATGGAAGGATGCTATAACGGGACTCTGTGGAACATTGTGGCAAAGAAGTGCTCAAAATAAGAAGGGATGGCAAAATCTAGGAGAGGCCTTTGCCTTCAGATAGGCCTAGTTACCAGATTTTCAATTTGTATAGAAACAAAATTATTACAAGGAAAGAATTACAAGAAGAAGTAACATTTTATTTTATTAATTTTCAATTAAATTTTCTTTGTACATTTTTTGTATATATTATTTGTATTTTTTTCTGGGAACAATAAAGGCTATTATTATTATTATGGATTCTCCATATCTAGGCTATTTTGTCCGCACAAACACATATTCGCTACAAACATTTTTTTTTTTCATTTTCAGAGAATGATCACACATTTATATTTTCGGTGAAAATGTACTTAATTGTTTTAAAACTTCAAACAATAGCAACACTTCCTGTATGAGTAGTAATAAGAGATAGTAAATAATTTCATAAATGCTTGATTTTAAATAAAATGTACAAATTGTTTATGTTAATAACAAAGATAATACCAATTTATTTATGTTAATAACAATTTAATTAAGCAAAGCTATCACATCAATTGTTTCTTAAGCTCTATACAAACAACACATATACACACAAATGCAACCACACACACACACACACACACACACACATATATATATATATATATATCAAACAGATCAATCTATTTCCTGATTAATTTGGGAGGTTACCACTCTTCTTCTAATAATTACACTGATTATATACTTAATTTAATTGGAATGATTTTGATCAAACTTAATTACCCATGAGATTGTAGTTAACATGATGTAATCTGCAGGGTAAATTGCGCTCTGTGTGTATGTGTTTTGTTGTGCTTAAAATTGTATCATAACAAATCATTTTAAGCTTGTTTATTATTACATCATTGTTAACGCAATTACAAACAACCTACCAAATTGTCCCCCAATTTCCCTATTATATCGTAGTTGGTTATGTATTTAGTTGGAATCATTTCATTAATGTCAATAAATACATTGTAATGAGTTGTATTAACTTATTATTTAATTTTAATAAGAGCTTTAACAGAAATTTGACTAAGTTTGGATTAATCTTATTTTAAGTTTAATGTTAAATAATGTACAAAGCGTAACTTAAGGATGCCCTAATTCGTTGTCAAAATTGATTTGAACATGTACTTACATAGTTCTTATACGCGATTGGCTGCCCAGGAGGAATTTAAGCAGATGTTTTTAAACTTATTAATTATTGTAGAAATAGGATTTTGAATGCAGTATTTATTAATAAGTATAAGAATTAACATTAATTTAACGTATTCTTATTATTTGGGGCCCCGTTTTACCGGCCTCATAAATATCGCTCTTCCAATTTTATTTGGAATTTTAATTTTAATTTTTATTTTATTTTATTTTTAGAATAAATAAAAAAGTGCACGTAGAACATACAAACAAAAAACCAATTCACAGGATCTTCAGCGTCATACATACAGTTTTTATTTGTACATTATATTGAAGTCGTCTGCATCTTGCATCAAGTATGTCATCTTGGATTGCTGAGAAGCTTAAAATATCGTGTCCTGAGTTTCTACATCCCGGTCGTTTCCTTCTGATTCCTCTTTATAAAACTGCTTAAAATCTTCTCTGTATAATAGTATCGTAGTTTGATAAGGAGGCGAATTAGAATTCACACCATTGCTGCATACCTCTTGGGAAACCCGTGTTAGCATCGCAGCCTTGCTTAAATCTCAGATTTTTCAAATCTTTCCAGATATAGCAATCACAGAAGGTTACTCAATAGGTTCCTATTCATTTCTAAGTTTTAGTTCATGAAAATATTAACTTATTCTACTAAAAAGATTCCAGTTGAATCAAAAGTGTTGCTGGCCTATATATCAACATGCTCTGGCGTATAAAAAAATTGTATTCCCCCTCAGTTCAAACTATCGTCTATTTGTTTTCTAGTTTCTGTTGATTCGTTGATTTTGCTGTAAGAAAAATGTTTTAAATCTTATTTAGTGCAATCATTATCATTCATTTTAAAACTCCTTTTCACCTATAATACAGATGGTACTAGTTCCTTATTATATTTTCTAATTTCAATTTTAGAGCCCTAGGATTCACATGCATTGCAAAAGAATGATTAAAAAATGAAGAACAAAAAGTAAATCTCTTGTATTAGACTGCGTAAATATTTCTTCAATATGCCACTAAGAGTGCTATTGTCTAAATAGTAAGGACTTGTAGGCGCTGGATATCTTTAAATCTCGACACACAGTTAAATGGTGTACAACAAAGTACTTGACTAATACAGCCGATTTTTTTTGTAAGTTCTAAGCTATAATCTCATGTATGTCCGAATTTCGTATTTCATCGAAACATCCTTTATCTATTAACTGAGAATTTCTTTGTTTGGATCAATGCACGCTTTCCGCACAATAAGATAAAAAATCAGCTTGCCTTTTTTCAGCTTATTTCTTCAGTGTTTATAGTAAAGCCTTAAGTATTAGAAAAATAATGACGTGGTAAATTAAGCTTGCAAAATTTACATGCGAAGCACTCATGTTAATAAAATGGCTGAAATAAGTAATTTAATTTATTTAATTTTGCTTTAATCTATAGCTTTTCTGTTTGCTACAACAAGTAACTGAGTTTTGTGAATTAGTGATGTGTGAATGAGTGTTTTATATATATACATAATATGTGGTATTATTTGGAAAACTGTTATATATGTCAGCAACAGATATGAATATAACGTAACAGATGCGGCTGTTACTGCAGAGAGAGAGAAAGAGTGATAAAGTGAGTGAGCGAGCTGATAGCGTAATGAGCATAGCAAGGAAAGCAAAGCAATTGATGTAGTTTGAAACATGAACATTGGCGTTGCACCGCTATATCTTGTGGCGCTCTTAACTCTAAAACTCTAAAACTGAACTCCCAAGAACTCTTCAATACCACTCACTCCCAGCTTCCTCTTCTTCTTGTTCTTCAAACCATCGGCTCTTGCACACCCCCCCCCCCCCAACCGTGCTATTGCTGTCTCTTTATTACAAAACTCTCGTCGTACATACAAAGCCTTTATAATTAACAAGCCTAGTAAATTCTCTCCTGGTAGATTCTCTCTAATTCGCACTTTAAACTCAATTATCGCTCTCTTCCCCGTTTTATAATTAGATTTCCTGGCTAGGCCCGCACTGTGCGCCTGTTACTTCCGTCTTTCCTAGTCTTGCAACAATACTACCCACTACTACTTCCACTTGCCTTATACTACTTTGGCCCTTGATGCCCTTTCACTCTCTCTCTCTCTATCTAGCTCATACATACTCAAACAGAAAACACAAAAACACATCCACACACAAACTCTTATACAGAAGGCACACCAAAAAGTAATACACTAACATCAGGAAACCGTCCACACTTTTCTTCAAACAAAGCAAAACTCTTCTATGGAAGCTTTATTGTACAAAAAAAAAAAAAAAAGAAAAAAAGAAGTTATCTCGCCTACATCTCTCCCTATATAAAAGAAGTATTCTCTCCTATATTCTGCTCAACTGATATAAAAAGTTTTTTTTTATAATTAACGCCATAAAGGAAAACACTTCATGGAATGAAAATATAAACACAAATTTATTGCATTTAATTGGCGTTATATATTTTTAATTCTCAGTCAAAAAAGGAAGTCTTTTGTTTTATAATTACTATAGTTATAAATAAAATCTCTGGTGTGTTACATTTCTCATCTCCAATTAAATATTTAAAACACTTATGTTTTCGAGTTACGACTGGGTCAGTAGTTCCTTATAAACCGACATTGTGCCCACATCGCAACTGCCTTCTTCAGGTTAATATTCATCTTGAATATCCAAGTAACATTGGCTAATATTGCTTCCACCTTTCCTGTCGCTGCAACAGTATTATCACCACTTACGCTAGACTTATACTACTTCGTCTTTCGATGGCCTTTTTCTCGTTCTTATTCTAGCTCAAATATTTTGTGTTCAACGCACACATTTACTTATTCACATTTACAGATAGCACACTCTCAGATGTCTGCGTTCTGTGTACAAATTAGAACACTCAATAGAGACATATAGATTTTTTTAAGCCACTTTTAGGCATTAGCCAATGATGGTTTGGAATTCAAGTCGACACTACCCGAGGTAGTCTATTGCAAATGGAAGTAGTGGTGAATAGTATTGTTGCAAGACTAGGAAAGGCGGAAGTACAGGCGCACTGTGCGGGCCAAGCCAAGTAATCTAATTCTTAAACAGGGAAGAGAGCAATAATACGTAGGTTTATAACAAACCACTAACGCAGTCTCAACCCCGAAGTGTTTTACATGAGAATAAATAGTTAGCTAGCCATAATTTTATAGATGGTAGGAAATTTAATTGCTGATTTTTCGTACTAGAAGAATCCGATCATTTGACCACTAATCAATCCTTGAACTCATCAATTTTAATGATGATTTTTTTTATTTTTTGTGTGACTTATTGACATTTTTCATTTCTTGTTAAAGTTTAACATTTTGGTGGAAAGAAAATTGTATGGCAATTTTTTACAGATTCTGTAACAAGAACGGAGAGTGGTCATTTCACCGTCCCCAATAAAGTAGGGCACAATGCTATATAATGGGGTGTTTCTTATCTTTTGCCATATTATGGCATTTTTATAATAACTCGCTTCCTACGTATTTTGATATTTTCCCTTATAAGGGAGAAATTTTTTTTCAGTTTAATACTGCTTGTGCAATTGTGTATTACAAATCAACTACGAGCTTATTTGGTTTGAATTTATTATTTTTTTTATATCAATTATTGAGAGAAAATTCGAATCTCTAGAAGAAATGCTGGCTGAATTCCAGACACAAGAGGCAGAAGAATTTGAAAGTGATTATGTACCATGTAGATAAATGTTTATCTATCGGACTTGTAAGTTGTGGAAGTAAGTGATTTAGAGATTGACTGTGATGAGGAATCTAGGAATCTTGAAAGTCTCTGATGACTATATAAATGGTTGGATTTTTAAAAAAATATTTTTATTAATAAACATATATATAAATAATAGTAAAATGTTCCTGAATTGGAAATGGATTACCCACTTTCAAAGGATTTTGTCGCACCCGTGCGAGCATTAGTCAAAAAATTAACCCACGAGCATATAAACCCATTTACTCACATTTACACACAGCACATTTTACAGACGTGTACATTCTGTGTTCAAACCAAAAAAGGTCACAAAAGATGTTTCAGCTCGCCGTGGGATTCGCTAGTTTCTCCTTCTACATACCTAGATAACACAACATATTTTTTTTTGTAATATCGTCAAAGGATACTCTATCAAAAATGAGCTACGAATTCGGGAAATCACTAGTTGATTGTAAAGACAGGGAAAGTATCCTTTCTTGTTCACCATCTTTGCAGGAAACTTTGAAAGCAAAGCCAGACTCAACGAAAACAAAGAATCATGTAGTGATCACAACTGACACAATGCTAAATTGGAGAACAAATATTTCAAATGATTTCAAGAAGCGTGAATAAATTTTAATGATGGCAGTTGAGCTATCAATAGATTATTTTTATCAATTATTCAGTTTAGAAACATAATCGTTAATTCTTACATTTAGAAATCCAAGTTTCAGCCTTGTTAAATTAGAAAGGATTATTATTTTCTTCTTTGAATGAGAGGAAGTTTTTAAATAAGGGTAAGAGAAAGGACAAAAAGTGGGAAAAGGGTTATAATTGTTGTGGAGTGAATAAGAATGGGAAGGGTTTAGGGCAGAAATGTAGATGAATTATTCTCAGACATTAGTCAAAGCTGGAAAATTGTCTTAAGAAGTTCTTATATCTCATAGAATGGGGGGTCTGAAGACTTGCTCTATTCCAGCATGGTGTGTTCCCCTTCCCATACCCTCTTAAAAAGAGCACTACAAAGATCAACTTCCTTTACACCAAAGATGATGACTGTTCTCATACAATACTTACCCAATCCCCACCTAGATAAGAGCTTACATCAAAGTATAACATCTTTTAACACTCGTTATATCCTGATTATTAACCTTTGTAATAGCATATAATTCAAATATTTACCTGAAATTAATTTATTAATTAAAATTTATTAAATAAATGTATTTATTTTTAATTATGAGAAATTTTCCTTTTCAATTTGGTTATGAAATAATCGATAAAAAATCTTCGATTATTACCTTTAATTCTACGCAGCCTTTACATTCTCAGATAAAGCAAACATATATTACTATAAATACTAAGATTGATACTTGGAATGAAATCCAAGATCATAACTTGGGAATTGAGCCCAGTATCTCGCAATACACCTCAGCTGCGTGGTTTCCGCTTCATTTAAAAAAAAGTTTCGAAATTAATTTGTCAAATAATCTACGTAAAGTAAAAATTTTTGGCTACACACCTTTGGGAATTTTTTTTAAATAAATCTCCTGTGCATTGTAACTGTATATTTTACTAAAGAAGACTGATAAGTGAGTGTGACCGACATACAAGGCTGGGAGTGTGAAGCACAGGTTAAGCACTCCTCCACTTGCAAAAGAGAATTCCTAATTAGAAAAGAAGTGGCCAAAGAAACAAAAATGACCAGTTTACATGCCTCACATGTGCATTCATCCTCCGTATACTTCAATGAATCCTGGTCACTGAAAGTTCTGAAACGAAGCCGCTGTCAGGCTTCAGAAATGAAATGAAAATGAAAAATTTTATTCTTGTTCCGGGACATAAGTCCCTTAGGAACAATAATACAAAATACAAGTGGCCTAGTATGTCTGGCCTTAACAATTATGTATATATCATTAGTAATAATTGATAATAATAATTATTGAAAATGATTAAGCCATGAATGATAAGGAGGAGAGAGAGGAATCTTCTAAGGGTTCGGAGAGACTTGTGAGGATAAGAGGTGGTGAAAAAGTCGGGACTTGAAGTTATCAATAGTGGAGGCACGACGGATAGACAAAGGTAAGGAGTTCCATAAATAGGTGGCACGGATTACAAAGGATTTTTGAAAAGCGGATGTATGGTGGGAGTATAAAGATCGGAAGGACGGGAGCGTGTGTTACGGGTGTGGACAGACGATTTATATTTCAGAAGTTTAAAGATATACGAGGGTCTTTGAAATTGGATGACTTGAAAGAGTAAAGAGCCTAAGAAGTACTGGCGACGATAGATAGGGAAGAGCCAGTTCAACTCGTGGTAGAATGCGATATGCGGGAGTCTCTGGGGATTCCGAGGATAAAACGAATAAAACAGTTCATAAGACGTTTAAGTTTGGCCTCGAGATCTCCAGAGAGTCCCCCGTACACTAAGCAACCATAGTCGAAATGGGGGAATATAAGGGAGGTCACAAGGAGTTGACGGTTCTTCGCTGGGAGGAGATGGCGGGAGATGTTGAACTGTCTGAGGATAAATATGGATTGGCGGTTAATGTGGGAGATGTGATTTTTCCAAGAGAGGTTTTGGTCGAAGATGATTCCGAGGTTTTTAACAGAAGAACAATATTTTATCGGGATGTTGTTGAGGAAAAGGGTGGGGAAGGGAGCAGTAGAGTTTATGAGGAATTGGGAACCAATGACAATGGCTTTGGATTTGTCTGGGTTAAGGGAAAGCACGTTAGCTACTGCCCACGAATTAATGTTGTTAAGATCATCCTGCAGCTTGTTTACTGCATCTTGAAGATCAGAAGGCTTAAAGGACAGGTAAATCTGGGAGTCATCGGCATAAAGGTGGTAGCTGGAATGGACAATGGATAAAGGCAGATCATTAATATATACAGAAAAGAGGGTTGGGGATAAAGAGGAGCCCTGGGGCACGCCACGGGAAGAGGAAGGGGATTAGAAGGTTCGCTACCTGGGATAACTACATACTGGGATCGGTTGGATAGAAAGGATTGGAACCAACGGATGGCGCTATTGGACAGAGAGAGGGACTGGAGTTTAGTGAGAAGAATTTGGTGGTCAACAGTATCAAATGCTTTGGAGAAGTGTAAGAGAACTAGAATAGTGAGTTGTTGGTTGTCTATGGCGATTTGTAAGTCATGGGTGATTTTCAGGAGAGCTGATTGAGTCGAGTACCCGGGGCGGAAGCCAGATTGAAGTGGGTTAAGCAGGTGATTTTGTTCAAGGTAGTTGGATAATTGGGACTGTACTAAACCTTCTAAAGGTTCGGAAAGATTGGATAGAAGGGAAATGGGACGAAAATCGTTGGGAGAGCATGGGTTTGTGGTTTTACTGAGTGGGCGGACTAAGGCAGTTTTCCATTGAGAGGGAAAGACAGAATTTTGGAGGGAGAAATTGTAAATGTGAAGAAGGACGGGCAGGATTGCAGAGAGACAGGATTTAATTAGTTTAACAGGAACGTTGTCAGGTCCATGGTCATTTGTTCGGGATTTAAGTACTGCAGGTAGGAGATCTTCCGGAGTTATGTAGGAGAAAAACAAATTGTTGGAATTAAAAGGACGCATGGGAAGTGGGAGGGGGTTGGGAGGAACTAGGGAAGAAGAGGATATAAAGTGAGTATTTAGAACATCAGCAGACAGGGAAATGGAACACCAACGGTTTGATTTACAAAGAGAAAGTTTACGAAGGAAGGACCATTTAGCTTTAGAATCGGGAGCATTCCAAAGGGATTGGTGGATGAAGAGAGACTTAGCTCGACGAATGGAGGACTGAGTAAGATTGCGTAGGTGTTTGTAGGAGCTGTAATCGCAGGTAAGGCGGGTCTGTCTGTATTTCCGTCTGGCTGCTTCTCGTCTTTTTATCAGGGATTTAAGGTCAGGTGTGAGCCAGGGAGCAGGAGGGCGGCGGAAACGACGGGTATGAAGTGGAGCATGGGACTCGAGAAGGAAGTGAAGGTAATTTGTAAGGAGGTGTACCATAGGGTCTATGGAATTAGAAGAAAAAATTGAGTCGTAAGGGAAGTTTTCTAGGTCAGGTTTTAATTTTTCAAAGGAAAGGGAACCGAGATTGCGAAAAGTACAGATTTTGGGTGTGATAATAGGGATAGGTAGGTCGAAGGTGATGTGGATAAGATCATGAGATGATAGGAAGGGAACTGGATGCTGAGAGGAGGCTAGGAGTTTTTCTTGGGAATCCAAAATGAAAGATCAAGCCAGGTGTCGGAAGAATGGGTATGATGGGTAGGAGAGTAGGGTACTACAAAAAGATTGAGGCAATAGACGAGGTCTGTGAGGTAGGACACAACTGAAGACTCGGCAAGGAGATTGGTATTGAAGTCACCAGTAAGGATTATGCGGGAATAACGGGGGACTAACTGGTAAAGGAAGGATTCAAAGGACTGGTCAAAGGGCACACGGGGTGGACGATATACGACAGAGAAAAGGAGTGGTGATGAGGGGGTAGATATCTCTACAAAAATATATTCAAGGTGAGGAAGATCGGAGGATGGAGAATAGAAGAGGAGTTTGGACTTCAAGCTATCATGAACAAAGAGGCAGACACCTCCTCCGGTTCTGTCTTCTCTGTCATGTCGCCAGAGGGTATAGTTCGGAAGGGATAAAGGGTTTGAGCCAGGATTCAGAAACTGCTATGACATGATAAAAATTATCGAGGAAATAAAGGAGGAATTCGTCATAGTGGGCAAGAAGGGATTGGGCATTAACGTGACAGGATGTCAGGACATTACTCATGAGGGAAAGTAAGGAAAACTGGACTCATGAAGAAGGAGAAAAAAATAGGAGTAAGGAAAGGGGACGAGGGAGTGGAAGGAATGTACATTCTAAGTATAATCTTTACAATTACATATAAGTCTTTACAAATATAGCAGTACTTACAAAAATGACAATGCTTACAAAAATAACAGTATTCACAAAAATAACGACAATAGACTCGGTTGAATAAGTTAAGACAGTTCCTGGATGATAAATAAAAATGATTTGTGGAAACTGAATGAAAATTAATATAAATTATGAATAATGAAAAAAATAAAGAAATATTTTCCCCGAAAGACGAGGGGATGATTATTAATAAACAATAGAAACTTTAAAATTAAGTAAAAATTATTTACAAAGTGATTTTTGGGTGGAGGGAAAGTCGGATCAAAAACCAGAAAAAAAACAAATCCGTAACGGCATGACTCTAGCCACAATGAAAAGCGAATACATTGAGCAAATTATTGAAAAACGATGGCTGAGTAGAATGCATGATGCCCGGTTGCGTTTGAAGATCATGCAAATTAGAATGATAGGGAAAAGAAAACGGAGAAGACTGAGGATCACTGGACAGTCTCCGTCAAACAATTGAAAAGTGGTGGAGTATCGAGGGCCGAAGCAAAGTAGATGACCAGAGACAGATATCGATGGCGCTCTTTTTGTAAATCCTCCATACGGCAAGATATGAATACGTGAATAATAAAGTAAGTAGAAGTAATTAATGAAGAAAATATTAACAATGCAATTCTCACTCTCATAAATAATTATAATAATAATAATGATTTTCCAGGTAGTTTATTCTAAAAAAAATGCGAAAAACTGAAAAAAAGAAAAAGCAGTAAAGTCGGACTTGATGAATTATCACCGAAACCGTTGGATGAAATGTGATGATGACATACCAAAACGGGATACCATGTGGAGTTTCAGGCAATTTTTCTCTTTTGGAAAATTTGGTTTCTAATAATAAACACCTACATACATAAATATATAGACCAGTTGAAGAAAACTCATTTTGAAAATTTGACACCATCGAAGTATTTCCTCATACAGTAACGTCTTCCAAAATATCATTGCCTTTTCAATCAAAAAACTTTAATTAAAACCTTCCAATTTTTTACGAGTTCAAACTGTTTTGCGTGTTTTTGTTTTATTTTTAAATTCATCAAATTGAGTTGCTCTTAATTATTTCACATTATTTCTACCATGCTGCAAATTTCAACAAAATATTATGCAGTATACAAAACCAACCAATATTCTGGTCGAAAACGGTGGTGGCAGTTCTATAATTGTTCGCTCCAATAAATATGAGATTAATGCAGTACCCTAATGGATATATATACAATGCACACATAATATTAAATAGTTTATGAGCACAGTTGGTCGATCATACTATGGGACTGCAGCAAGTGGTGCAAAAAATATTACGCTCATTTATTATTTTACCATTAATTTAGTTTATTTTGGTAATTAATCTCATAGATATTCTGTTACGGTTCGTTTAGAAAATAAAATTTTTATATTTTTTATTATTCTTAATATAAAGAACTACTTAAACTAATTTTTTTTTTTTTTTTAACCGTTTAATAATATGGCAATTATTAAATCAAATTAGTGAGTGAGGTTATAGCTTTAATCACAAGTGTTAAATTCATGAAAATGGAGTGTCACCACCACTGGGTGGGTGCCTTTTTCAATCTCACATCCTGTGATTGTATTAGCTATCATTTATTTACTTGTTGTAACTATTGTTGCAATAATTGTACGTTTCAATAAATAAAAAATCACAGGTGTCAAAAATCAAAAACAGCCGTTACATTTTTTCACAAGTGAACCAAATTTAATTCTACCTGGCCCGATATCTAGCGGCAATACGCAAAAACAAGAACGGATTTGAAGTTATACAAAAGAGAGCGGATACTATAAAAAACAGAGGGGGTATTTGACTTGAATTTAACTACATATTTGCCACTTTTCCAATTTTTAATTTCTGCGGTAGCAGAAAAAAATTAATATGTGAGTAAATTAGTTTTACTCTTTATTCTTACATGTAATAGGATCCAAAGAGAGGGTCCGTAGCAGAGAAAGAGAGACAAAATGACAGGACCATTCTCCCGGACTAGAGTGGGAGAAACTCTCGACATACAACAGAGTTCATACAACTAAGTTTACTCGTCAGTCACAATGTGTCATTACCCTTTACCACTCTACCATTTTAAGTTTTAAGTCCAGGCAGTCAATGTCACTTCTCATATTACACAGTGTTAGCCATATTTTGTTTTTTCATCTGAACCAGACCATTCCTCTCCTTCATCAACCCCATTATATACATATGGCTTGTCATTATAGGTCCCCAAAACATACAAAAAGGTTTCCGGTAAAACACAATTTCAAAAATTTGGCATTCTTCCTCTCAACAAAAAAAAAAAAAAGAAGGAAGGAATATGACTAAAAAAAAGAAAGATTCACTAAGTAAACAACTTATTACTATCTATTACTCCTACTAAAAGTAAGTATGTATCGTGCCAGATTTCCCAAATTGAGCTTTCATCGGAAATCGGTTCCCCTGAATATGAAAAAAATATTTTTTAGCGATTATTCTGCATATGGTGTGCACTCAAAAAAGACAAGTCTTAGGAAGCTCACATTTCGACCACTACCACCGCATTAGACACAAAGTTTCCGGGCAAAATACATCAACCCGTATTGGAAATTTACTGTACTTATACTTACTTTTACTGTACTTATAATTTTGTCCTGGTTTTCGTGAGTTTTCTCAAAAACGGTTTGAACGGTTTTCTTTAAAGTTTGTATACTATCTACAAACATAACTATCACTTTTATTTGAAAAATATTTTGAAAAAAAAGATTTTAAAGAGGTATCGTAGGTCTGTCAGTTAGTTTAAATTTAAGTTTGCACAAGCTTTCTTGGTTTTCACATAGAGCGTTCTACATAAGGCGCTCAAGTGTACAAGTAAAATCCCCACCTCTATTTTTATGGACCGGACAATGTAGTGTTGCAATTTTAAAGAAAATTAATTAAATTTTATTAATTATTAATTACTTAATTAATTATTGATTAAATTGTATTAATCAATTAGAGAAAGAAAAAAGCGTGTATGTGTATTTCACGCCAGATTTTTTTAAATTTTATTTCGGTTAGATGAAAGGGTCCGGAACGAAGAGTCAATTTGCTAAATAATATTGTAATAGGCTGCAGAGAAATATTTAAATAGAAGTAAAAAAACAAAGAAGAAGAACAACAACAACATAAAGCAGACAAACAATAAAGGTAGATAAATCCTGAAAACAAGAATGTATGTTGGTCACGCAACGAGCTACAATGTAGATCAACTTAAAATGTAGGCGTTTAAAGGGTATAATAGTATGAATTTGTGTGCGTAGTTGGTGGAGAATAAAAAAGTGTAGCGGAATTTGTTATTTTGCAGAGTTGGCCTGAGTAATTTAAATGTTACACTTAAAATTACACGCACGCACATATACAAACACACACACCCATACACATACAGACACACAGTGCGGAGGAAGTATGTTATAAGTGTGTCGTACTGGTCCGACAAGAATTATACGACAGTTTTCTTCTTCTTAGAAGGACGCCATTAAGGAAACTCTTGATGAGTTGTACTGAAAAACATTGCATAACCACCTACCGTCCGCCACAGCACACACTCGGCTCTTGCCGTAGGTAGCAGCCAGCCATCAGCACAAAATCCCCGCCAAAACTATACTCATACCAACTAACATTCTACCTACGCCGTCACTTTCCACCTCTTCACTTGTGAACAAGGCAAACTGTGTTGTGCATATTTCACACGTACTCATGTGTGCTCTTTTTGTGTAAAACAAACATTCCTCACGCACGTTATCTAACTTGGCATCCGGCAACTGTACGTTTAATTATGTTCTTACTTTTTCTGCCACTGTTTGTTTCTTATAACTGCTAAAAGTCACTTGACTTACAAGATTAAGTCCTCAGTTCAAACTGTAATACTGCTGTTTGTTGTGAACCTGCGTCATTGTGTGACTTGTGTTGACCCACTACTACTACTACTACTATTCCTTGGCGCTACAACCCATTACTGGGTCCTGGCCTGTTCAAGAATCCTATGCCATGATTCTCTATCCCTAGCCGCGATCCATCAATTCCGGACATTCAGCTATCTTGCATCATTCGCAACCTGATCCAGCCATCTTATTTTCGGCCTACCAACCTTTCTTTTCCCTCCCGGTTCACCGAACAGTACTCTTCTGGGGATGGCAGTTTCTTCCATACTATTAACGTGGCCTGCCCATCGCAGTCTTGTCAAGTGGATATATTTAGCAACATCCACTTCCGAATACAACCTTGCCAATTCCTCGTTGTGATGTATCCTCCATTCTTCTTTCCTTGACTGGACCAAATATCTTTCTTAAAATTCTTCTTTTAAAGACGAGTAGCTTTTGCTCTGTCGCTTAGGCCATGGTCCATGCTTCAGCTCCATACGTCAGAATAGGGCGTATTAGCACTTTGTACAGGGTACATTTTGTGGTCCTGGATAAATTACGGCTTTTCATGTACTTCAGGAGCCCATAGTAGCATTTATTGGCGGACATGAGCCTCTGGTTTACCTCCTGTTTTACATCATTATCCGTGTGTTGACACACAATGACCTAAATGGGAAGTTTCTGACATCGAACGGCCAAATTGAGGAAAACCATCCATGGTCTAGTTTAATGACATACACAAATTTCCCAAATGTGGTTTTCATTTTTGAAATAATCTCCACATTAAAATTAAGCTCTTTAATTTTATTTTTAAATAGTTTACTCTTTAATTTTATTTATTTATTTTTTTTGAAAAATGTTTAAAATAAGTGATTGTTTTCATTTTTGCAGGGTGCATTCAAAAATTTTAAGAAAATTGTAGACGTTTTTGACAGAAAGCATAACGCTATTTTTCCCTCATACCCTTCAAAATCAATTTTTTCTAAAAAATTCGCTAAAACTAATTTTTTGTTTGTATTCAGGGCCCTCAAAACATGTATTTCCGGTGAAAACTCAATTAAAAAAATTAGATACGATAGAAGTAAATCGAAAAAAAAATCGCGGAGAGTTTTCCAGAGAATATAGAATAAATCAGAAACAGATTTGGTAAAGTTGTACAGCCGGATTTAATCATGTTTTCTCTCCAAATTGGAATTTTATCAAGTCATTTAAAGGACTTAATAACGCATAGTTGGTAGAATTGTAAAGTTTACAGAAATGGCAATTTTGGGAATAGATTATTGTTGCAGCTTCTTCGGAACCATATAATCAATTTTCTTGGAAAATGTTTCCCTTAAAAGTGATAGGCCTATTTGGCAGTAATTAAATGGAAGATCAAGTTTGAGGTTCCTGTGTTTTTCAGTTTTTCTAAATTATACTTCTTTTATGTTCCTGTTAAAATAAGTTGAGCTTTTAATAGAAGGCGCCGCCAAGCTATTTCACGGTGCTGTATTCGAGATTTCTGATTCCAGATTGAAATCTTGTATGTTAAAAAAGGGAAATTTATGGTAAACTATAGACTTTCCAAAAGAGCTTAGAAATGAGGAAAAACTAAGGAGCATTGCTCTCGGAACTGAAGCTGTCTAAGATACTTTTTAAACATATTGAGATATTGGGATATTTTGAGATATTATCTCCGAAATAGACATGAGATATACATCGATCTCAATTCAATTCAGTTCAATTTATTTATTTGCCTTAGGGATTAACCCCATACAAATGAGTATGGTTCTTTTAGGTTACAAAATTATACAAACATTCTTCAAAACAGACACAATAAATTGAAAAAAAAAATCAAAGAGTATATAATTAACGTGAATCATACCTGCAATATTTATTACACTTAGTGTGACTAAACGGATAGTAGCTTAGGGTATGTTTAATTACGGTTCTCTGAGAAACTCTCTCAGAAATAAAAAATTTTCTACAAAGTTGAAGAGCGTTTTGATTTCTTGTTCTGTATTAGGGTTCAGTAAAATTTGTGGCCAGTTTTCAGATACATAATCTAAGTGAAAGAGCTGTCTTATGGGACTGTAAAAAGGGCATTCAACTAATAAATGTTTAATGTCTTCTAAAACGTTTATTGTGCACAATTTACAGTTAATTGTGGGATTAAGATTATACCTAGAAGATTTATTGGATATTGTGACATTGTATTTACCAGGTGTTCTTTTCTGCGAAAAAAAATCTGATGTACCGGTGTGGAGCTTTAGAGGTTAAATAAAAAGGTAATTTATTATACATCGATCTCAACAATAGGTTATTTATGATAATGAATTTCCCCATGAGATTTGAGACTCAGGGAAAACCTGATGAATCCTTGGCCTAGGGATGATTGTGCGTGCATATTCTGTGAAGAGTTTTTTTTTTTTAATATTGATTGAATATTTACAACTGCATGGTTTATATAAATGCAACAAGTAAATATGATATAAGGAATTCTTATGGAGCATGTTCAAAATATAATAAACTCCCTCATAATAGGGGTACTATTGGGAGGGAAAAAAAGGAATACTGCGTCATTCAATGTCGTGAATGGCAGTTATCAAGTGACGTTGTATTTCCAGGAGGTCGCGGGGCCAACGGCGCTTTAGACGTCTTTAGGGATTACCTGGGAATGAGTTTGAATAAAGGGCTTGGACGAGGGGATTTGAATGGGGGGGGGTTGGTGACTGTGGAATTTGTTGTATCGGGATTTTGCGAGGTCATTGACAAACGGGATCATGGGGTCGTTGTGAATGGTGCGGTTGATGACGTATAAAGGGGCGTCGACAATGCGATGGAGGATTTTTGACTGAAGAGTTTCAATTCTATTGAGGTTGGAACGCTTAGCAGTGCCATATAGTTCTAGTCCGTATGTCCAAATTGGAGCGAGCAATGAGACGTAAAGTTGTCTTTTGTTCAGAAGTGTTAGTTTAGAGCGTTTGTCAAGAAGTCTAGCCAGAAGTCTGAAACGTTGATTGAAAGTGATTCGTTTAAGTCTCGTATGGGGATTCCATGTGAGTCGCTTGTATAAGTATAGTACAAGATAACGAACGTGGTCTATAGGAGAAATAGGAATATTGAACAGGTAGATGGGAGGGAGTACTTTTTTGTTTAATGTGAAAACTATGTATTGGGATTTATTAAGGTTGATTTTTGTTCTTCATTTCGTTAAGCATGAATCAAGTGGGTGAAGATGGATTTGCAAGGAGCGCTTGGAAAGAACGTGATCGGTGTGAGGTGATAGAATTGCGGTATCATCAGCTTAGGTAAATAGGCTAGTGATGGGGTGTAAGGTAATGTCGGCAGTATAAATTGTGTATAAGATGGGTGCCAGGATGCTCCCTGGTGAAGGGGTTAGAATACGCTCCTGATGAACTATTACTATCGGACCATCGAAGTACTATGAAATCTTCAGTAGAAACTTTTTTCACACATATAATAGCTCTGGAAGTGGTATGGAATATACACTCAAGTAGACACCAGCAAGGAAGCATAAAGATAAGTCGAAATGCACCATAGCTTTCAAAAACTGAAATGTTGAAGTATCCCTGTTGTCCCCTCCCTCGATCTATGACACTTAACTTGTAGATAAAGTCTAGAAATATGCATTACTTCACATTTGGGGGGAGGGTTATGACAGCATGTTTAATATTCTTGTATTAGATGACCAAAATTTAACGTTAGAAAAAAGAGGCATAAGTAGGGACAGAGTAAAACAAGTTGTCAACAACCAGATGTTTATAACCAAATGCCGTAATACATTACAAAAGAAATCCTTCAAAGCGCCTTTTCTTTTTAAGGTAAATGAACAACGGACGACAAAAAAAAAGTCAAGTAGAAGTGTGAGGGACAGTTTCAAAGGATTGTGTAAAGTACCCGATGGTCATTCCCATGAAGTCCACTTACATGAAGTAAACCTTTAAGTACTCTTAAACATCCAACCATCGCGTTTTCGAGGGATTTTCCGTCCTTCTTTTTCTCACAGAATCAGTTTCGCTCATTCTCTCTCTCTCATGCAAATCCGTTATTATATGCGTGTGACTACAGTTAATAAATAAATAATATATTATTTCAATGACATAATAATAATTTTAATATTCTATAAATATTTCATATTCACATATAATATGGAATTTAAAATTCTAAATTTAATTATAAACCTACGCAGTAGGATATTTGTTTGATTTATAAGTACTTAAATAAATTAATATTTATGTTAAACATAATTAAGTTTAATTTCATATTTGTTAACGTTGACTAAATAATTAATATTTTTTTTGTTTTTATTTTGACTTTAAATTAAATGAATAATGAATTTTAATCCAATTTTTAGAAACTTTTAATTTAAATCTGGATAATTGAATTTCTTTCTCAATGATGTTTACAATGAATGCTGATAATAATTTTTCTAATAATTCTGGATAGATTGGTCTTAATTATTTAAATAGATA
The DNA here is from genome assembly GCA_011037195.1 of Triatoma infestans. NCBI lineage: Eukaryota > Metazoa > Arthropoda > Insecta > Hemiptera > Reduviidae > Triatoma > Triatoma infestans. Next base: position 220,219 of record JAAEAF010000012.1, read on the forward strand.
TATGTATGAATTCTATTATCTAATGAAAGCAGAGTAAGTGTTTAAATAATATATTCAGAATTATGAAAATAAACTTATTACAAGAATGGATCAAATAGATATAAATTTCAATCAATAATGAACACAATCAACAGACTGCAACAATTCTGTCTATTTATACAATCAATTCGGGCCTTTGTGAACGAACATCTTTGTGAGATCTATCAAAAGTAAATTCCTCCAATCAGTTACATAAAGCTATGTTAACATATGTAATATATGTATATTGCTGTGAGGATGACTTGTTCCTCTATTCCTTATATATATATAAGGAATATATATATATATAGTCTAATGTCTCTGCTTCAAAAAAAAGTAAAAAAAAAAAAATATTTTACTTCCTTTCTTCCCTTTCAAAGGATTAATCTTCAAATATTCAACATTTTTTTCAGCCCCCCCCCCCTAAATTTTGCGTCTTCCCAACTCAACTCAACTATGGTTCTACGGCCCAGGTAGCACCTTGGTCTCCGATCTACCGCCTTTCCTGAGCATATCTCCGCCCATTTTTTTTTAAAACCTCTTTTATAACTTCGAACCATCTCATACAAAGCCTTTCTCTATATCGGCTCCCACGCGGCTTACGTTCCAAAAGTTTCTTTGGAAATCTGCTTTCAAGCATTCTTTCGACGTGTCCGAGTCAACTTAACTTATTGGATTCGCCGTACAAACGACAAAGATCTATTTCCCCGAACAATTGCCAAAGCTCTGCGTTTCTTCTTCCTCCCAAAATATTTCAAAAGGTAAGTCATAATATTTCTCCGAAGTACTTGTCTTTCCCATAGTAGAGAACTTTATCACAAGCTCTTGAAAGTACCCAACTTTCAAAATCAAACGTAACTATAGGTCGTAGAATTATTTTTCTATTTAAGTCCTTAGTTCTGCTTGCCAATTCTTTGAACTTTTTTGAGGCGTCTGGAGAACGAAGTGACACCTATTGCCTGCCGCCACTCGTAAGTTTTCTACATTTTCATATTTTGCAATCCCTCGCGCGCCCAGATATTTGAACTAGTTTGCGGTTTTTAAAATATGGTTCCCAAAATTTAGACTGGTTTCCGCCTTAGAAGTTTTCCAATAGAAATTCTTGTCATCATTTATGTGAGTCCTGTTTTTCTTGCAGCAACTTCAAATTCCTCGAACACTCCAGCTAACGTTGACATCAATAGTGCCTTTCGGATTAGTTGCTCCTTCTACATATTTAACAGGATGAGGTAAAGTGTGTCGCCTTGCCTCAGGTCGTCCTTAATTGAAAATGTATCCGAAAATATAATTTGTACTTTTAATTCGCAACTAGTTACTGCAAATTATCATTTCTTACTAGCTTCTTGGGTATTCGCAAGGGATGTGTTTATCAACTCTAGTCCGCTTATACCAAAATATTAAGCAATGGAAGCATATATTAAATCGGTGAAAGAATGGACCAAAATGATGTTTGTTTTGGTAAGTGTAGAAGTCAAATGTTAAAAGGAGCCTAAAATAAACTTGAGAAATTGTCACATCAAGGCAAAATATTGCCAAGGTATAACAGATTGCCGATGGACCTCAGGTATTTTAAATACTGTGGTATTACTTGGTGAGTAAGTACTATTTGTAATTAAATGTTATTTAAATAGAGGGTCCACAAGTATCAATATTAAATCAGCATCGAAAAAATATCAGCTTATGAAAGCACCAAGTCTTCTCAGAAGGAAGATTTCTAATTTTGTGGGCTACAATGGGGCAGGACGTGTTTTAAACAAGTAGAACCATATTTATGTCGATCAGAAACAGAAAGTTAAAAAATATAATATATATCTACATATACATATATAAAAGTTTGAGAAATGTTAGAAAAGATAGATAGATACATAAAATTTCAATTGTATTATTATATAAATATATGTATAATATATACATAAATATATGTTTAATATAAAGGGGAAAGAGTACAGTTGATAAGAAAATATGACCAGCGTATGATAAAGTGAATACAGACCGGAAAGGCCACAAGTGGCACTGATGGTGATCGAGCGGTTCTCCCTCTCGCCCCCTCCCGCTCATCCCCAGTCACTCTCACGCACACACACACAATCTTTCACACTTTCTCTCGCCTTTTCTTTCTTTGCGTAAAAATTGTGCAAGGTAGAAATAGAAGAGAATGATGGTTGTTAGAGAAAGACTCGCACAGAGATGAGAAAAAAATTGTTATGGGCGAATCTGTTATATTTTGTAATGCTGAATGGTAGGGGAGAAGCTGCCTTTCATTTTGAATGTGAGAAATCTCCAGCAATTGTTACTAGGTCTGAATTCCACGACTCCTTACCCCTATTCAACCATTTCTATGCGGACAAAACAACAAGGAATTCCCATCCTTAGCCCTCTCTCCACCACTTCCAACCTTGTTTATACAACAAAGATGCTTCTCAAGAAGCAGTAGCTGAGTCCATCTTTGTAAATAAGCTCTCTCTCTCACTGTCTGTCTCTCCCCGACTAAAGCTTCATCACAACTGTATACAGACAACAATATATTATTACTGTGCAAGCGCTTTAGTGGATTGTAGGTCTACGCCTGGAGTTACTGGCCGGGTAAGCTTGGCCACTGCTGGTGAGCCTCCAGACCTTCCTTTTCTTTCACTTCTCCTCGTTACAACTAACCACTCTCTCCAACAATAACATAGTAGTATCCACATTACTCCTAGCTTCCCATTTTCTCCCCTCCTCGCAGCCTTTCTCTCTATCATGCTATATAATCTTTGTTTATCTAATTCCATGTTACTGATTTCTATCTCTAAGCTAGATTGAGATAGGATTTTACAACCGTTTTAGGTTCATAAAGAAAATCATCTAATGTAACCGAGTGAAGCTTCTAACTTTTTTTGTTTTTGTTCAAGTCACCATGGGCACTTCCAGACCTTGCGCTCACATCAGCCCCTGAAATCCAGTAAGGAAAATTCCGCTACCACCTAAAGCTCTTTTTAATCTTTAAAAGTTTTTTAATCTTCATCATGACTGGCGCTACAGTCCACTAGTGAGCCTTCTCGATGCTCTTTTACCAGTTGTCCCGATTCATTGCCGCAGCTTTCCAGTTTCGGATGCCAAGCATAGTTCTGGCATCCACCGTCACGCCATCTACCCAACGCAGCCTAGGCCGACCCACTCTTCTAGTATGGTCCAATCTTGACACCAAAATCTGTTTTAGTACCTTAGTACAAGCTATCCTATGAGCATGTTCTGCTCATCTTAATTTGCCCAGCTTTATTGTTTGCACAACATCAGACTCACGATAGAGTCGAATCACCTCTTGATTTGTGCGCCTTCGCCAGGTTGTACCTTCTTTCACTGGGCCATAAATTCTGCAAATGATTTTCATCTCGAAGGCTATCAGAACTTTTTTGTCAGATTTTGTGATGACCCACGTCTCGGAGCCGTAGGTAAGGACAGGACGGAGAAGTGTTTTGTAGAAGAGTATCTTTGTACTCCTCGCTACTAGTTTGCTCCTCATAAGATTACTGAGCACAAAGTAGCACGTATTAGCCAGCAACAACCTTCTTTTAATTTCTAGACTGATTTCATTATCTCTAGAAACAAGAGACCCTAAATAGTGAACGTGTATACCCTCTCAAACTTGTAACTGTACATCGACACGTATCTCCCGCATTCCAGATATCCCCCCCGCATGCATATATTTTGTTCTTTCTCATTTACCTCAAGTTCCAACATCTGGGCAGCTGTATTCATATGTAAAAACGCGTTTTTCATATCGCCAAAGGTCCTACGATATCAACTATTTATGAAGCAAATAAAACAAGTAGAAAAAATATGACCTAATCTCTATACAATGTATATACATTTAGTGTGGTTTCCAGGTGGCCAGAGGTCAACAAATTGGTAATTGTTATTTTGGGAGCCACGGGTAATGCAAAAATAGATATTTGAAACTCTCAAAACTCAGTGCACAAATAACAGCATCGTTCTGACTCTATTAGATTGCCATAGAAATCCATATTAGTCGATTCCGAAAAGAAAAGAAGGAATACTTATTATATTATTACAGCAGAAAACGAACCTGCAGCAGTGCCCATCCGAGACTTTATTAGTGTTTGGTGATAAAGTCAAGCGTATTTCAAACCATCAGAAATATTTTCCGTGATAGCCTGCTTCTTTTTGTGGTCAAGTGGAAGAAGCAGGCTATCACGGAAAATATCTCTGATGCTTTCCAGCTCTGCGGAACCAACCACAACAAGTATTTCAATCCCTTTATTACTTGGATCTTGGCAAAATCCGCTGCTAATTCTGCAAAATCTTGTTAACAGACAAACTTGCTACAGAAGCTTTTATAAATCTCCTGCCTAGTTCGTAAAATGTAAGTTAAATAAAATTGCCAAAAAAATTAGAAGAGCTCAGTCATACTAATAGTTCTCTGAGATACAGAAACACAGGTTCACAGGGGTCACAAAGAATATCTTGCAATCATTCGTTCGGAATGCACTGAAATAATGAGGAAAACAAAAAAATTTCCCAATCTAAGAACAAGTCCGAAAACTCCACTACATTCAGGGCAAATCTATGTACAAATAAAAACTAGTTTGCCGGCATTCTCCAATATTCCAGGAAAATCTCTAAATCACCTTTTGCAAAAATCCTAATCTTATATCTATTCTATCCACATGCACACAATAAATTACCCTCAAAACAAACCAGTCACTCTGCCTAATTTAGCCAACTGTAACTCGTTAGATCAGAATTTTAAGTTTTCCTAAGCATATTTGTTTTCTAACAGTAGCAGAAGAGGGTCATCATTTAGACTCAGAAACTTCGAGACTCCTAGAAAGAGAAAAACTTTAAAGGCAGCACAGTCTGTACTCAAACCGGATCCTTCGCGTGCATTTCCAGCACGTTACTATTTTCTTATTCTTTTCCAAAATGTACTAGGCTTATACATGTGCTGTTAGTGTTTCACATTTTAGGAAATCATTTGAGCCGTTTGCAAAAAAAAAAAAAAATCCGATAAACCCAGAAACCTAATCAGTAAAGTTTTTCAAAATTTCCTATTAAACAATTTTTACCAAACTTAAAACTTTAACAATGCATAAAGCTTAACGTTACGGCTCGCTCAAAAAACCCCAGATATCAATTTTCCTCAAATATGTTTCGAACAAAAATGAGGGTTATATGTTGAGATATTGTCGCAAACATAAAATCATACGGACAGCTCAAAAAGTAAACTGTTGCCGGATTTTAACCGTGAATCGTGAGATTGACATACTTTCATGCAGCATTTAATAATTACAATTAAATTCATCGTACAGAGAATATTATGTATAAGAATATATTTGACATAGTGCATGAGAAGACTTGCTTCAACATGTAAGATCAACCAACAGAGCAGAGAAAGAGAAATAAAATACCAGGCACTCTCTCGGGCTGGAGTGGGAGAAACCATATACGACTAAATGCAGCGACGGGACACAGAGAATATATAGTTTAAATTAGTTCAGAAGATAGTTCACAAGTCATAACTTGCCATTACCCCTTCCTTTCTACCTTAATAGCATTTGTACTGTAAAGTCCAGGCAGTCAGTATAGCTCATTATTATATTACAGTGTTAACCAAGTCTTGTTAATTCATCAAACCAAACCAATTCTCTCCAACCAACTCATCCATTATAAAACAAAACACTTACTCACCGTGTACATCCACACAGCCGATCTGTTTCTTCATGACATTAGTGTTGATCTGGCACATATAGCATCCTCTGTCTGATTCTTTCAACTGTCTAATGTGCAGACGCCATGTTCTCTGATTGTCATGTGTCACAGATACTCGGGCATTGTGTGTGACCACTCTGGTGTGTAGACTCAATATCGTCTGATCTTCGGCTTTCAACCAGCCTACCTGGAGATAAAAAAGAAGAAATGTTATTCAAGAAGGTATTTCAAGAAATATAATATAAATTTAAAATAAACAGTTTTTTTTTTCAGCAAATAATGTAAAATATATTAAAAAAAATAATAACAGCGAAAGAAAATGAGATGGCCGATGATGTGAAATGAAATGATAATTAAATAATTTTTCTGTCAACTTTCTGGGAAAATATGCTTGTCACGACATTGTACAACAAACTAGAGTCACGCTAACTAAAGCTATATTTACATAAACAATTGAAATTAGTCTGTCTTGCAGTTGCCAACTAAATTTTCACTTATCAAGCGAAAGCAAATTATTTTCATCAGTATACGTCACAAGCAAAAGGTATAATTTGTTTGACCTTTTTTTTTACTTTCTTTTATATTTATATATTTTAATAGTATCTTATCTATGTACAGTTGATTTAATTATTGATCAAACTTCAAATGTGTTTTTTTTTTCTCTCCTTTTCTCATTTTATCCAAACTAAATAACAGCGCTTTTTATTTTGGCACAAATGAATTAACCACGTTATTCCAATAATTTATATAGCAACCTAGTTTTGGATTATATATAATTAGAAAAGAAATTTCAGCAATGAAAAGCAGAAAAACAATATTTCAATGAAAAATTTGTAGATACTTGGTGGGGAAAAAAAAAATAGTACTTGAATCGATAGATGAAGGTGTTTAATAAATTTTGGCAAAAAAAAAAATCAACTGAGTAAACTCCATATTATGGAAATATGAAATAAAAAGGTGTGCAAAGTCCTACTCTTTTAACAGCAGTAATCTTAAAAGACAATCAAAAACCATCCTGAGAAAGACAACTTGGTGTTACGGACAATATATGAAACAGTCCAGGAAAATGGGACATATCAGATCAGAAAGAATAAGTGACCTTGGAGAGCACAACTTAGTGAAATCAAGCAGCTTTGGTTGGGAAACGATACCGTATGGACCCGTAATCACGGGCCGAAAAGGCTATCTTAGTGAAGCACCCGGGATACAAAAATATTACGAGGAGGCCCTGCTATAGTATGTAGAAAACAATGTGAACAAGATGGGCATCACATAGAGACAGAAGAAAGCAATTGATAAGGATGCCTGGCTGGCATTCTTCAGGCGAAGGTCAAGATTTCCCAAGAACCATATAGCCAAAGGAAGCAGGAGATGATAAAATTGTTATGATGACTGCCTTGCCGCGCTCCGGAAACTCCCCAAGAAAGTCGTCACTTTTTTCCGAACGATGTTCCTTCCTAATGTGAACATGTATCACATCTTTTTGTTTATCATAGCGTGAAAAGCTAAGGCTATGTAATGTATGGGTGTTGAGTTGTATTTGTAGTAGTGGTAGTGTGTAGCACGAGCGTTTTAGTGAAAAGGGCTTATAAGTTAGTAATTTTAAAAGAGAATGAAGTGTTAGCAATAATAAGGAAGTCGCACTGTTTTTCAAAAGATATATTCTCTAAGAGAAATTAAGTTAACAACAATATGCTTATAAATTAATTGGAATAATTCTTAAAATTTGATATGGCTCTGATGTTTTCACTTTGGTAGCTAGAACGAGTCTGTCTTAAAATATCTCTTCTCTTTTTTTCAATTCCTCCCCTGTGAGAAGAAGGGGTAGTACAGTACAATGCCTTATTGTTCTTGAACCGTACGAGTAACTGTAATGGTATTACCTGGCTGTCCTTTTGCAACATATTTTGATAATTTAGATTTATTTAAAATTTAATATTATTTCAAGTTTCTTGCATCCATCACATTATCCCCCCTCCCGGAGAAATTTTTCGGCACGAAAAATTTGGGAGGTGATCTAGAGTTGTAGAGGCTTGAAGGTTATCCTCTGGTAAGGTGAGAGGCGTGTGTGTAGCCTCTGCAAAGTGGCTGTGTGTTGTAGGCTGCAGTCATCTTCTTCTGGAGCAAACGCTGCTTGAAGGTGTGAGCGTTGCTGTGTGTTTGGATATCTTATACTCGAGCGAACGCTGCGTGAGTGGGTGAGCGTTGCTGTGGTGGTAGGCTGATATGCGAACACTGCTAGGCGAGTGAGAGTGTTGCTGATGAAGATGTAACTGGCAAGGGTAGACAATATAGGCTTCTGAGTGATGGTGATGGATGTAATTTCTTGAGTTCTTGAAGTGACTCTATATGCATATATGTGTTTTTGTTAATATGACTCTATATAAACGAAAATGCATATGTTTTTCTTGATGTGTTTCTATATAAACGACAATTTTTTAAATAATTCAAAATAATTATATATACATTACAGAAAAATTTATAGTAATAAATAAGTAAGCAGTAAAATTTAAATGAACAAGTTCAATAAAATACATATATAGCACCACGAAATCTATTTATTAGTGTGGTGATAAAAATACAATAATACAAGACAAAACAAAAATGAAGGAAAGGTATTGAATAAGGTTTTTAGAAGAGAGCTAATTAGTAAGATAAGGTGTTAAGATTCTAGTTAAAGATTTGTTTGTTTTTATGTGATTAAGTATGTTTTCAATTTCCATTTGGAAATATTGTGTTGTTGATCCCTTTCCATTTGGAAATGTTGGGTCGTTAGTCAATTTCCCTTTGGAAATTTGTGGTGTTATTTTATTTCCTTTTGGAAATGTCGTGTAAGTTTATTTCCCTTTGGAAATTTGTGCAGTTTGTGAGTATTCCATTTGGAATAAGTCCAGTTGGCGTCCTTTTCTTGTCCATCTTGAAGTAATATTTGTATGTCTAATTTATTAATTGCTGCATGTGCAGGCATATTTGTGTATATTTTGTTATTTCCCTTTGGAAATACGTGCAGTTAGTTGGTTTTCATCTTGTGGAAAGAAATTGTTAACCTAGTTGTACATCGACAACTGTTGCATTTGCAAACAGATATATATAATTTTCAGTTTGTGTAGTCTTATTTACTATGATCGTAGGTTATAATTGTGATCGTTCTCAGTGTGTGGTTGGGGTAATATTAGTATACGTAGCGAATTCATCGATTCATTATTAGTTTAAATGTTTGTTTGATTTAGTTTAGTTTTATGTGTGTTGTAGGAGGATTATAGGATTATGAGGAATCCGAAGTTTAGTATCAATTCCTTTTGTAGAATGTTTGATCTGAAACTAATTCTTTTAAACACAAAATTAATTTATATATATATAAATACATGGCTAACATGCTATTTTCATGCAACATTCATAGACATGCAATTCATGCATACATTCATAGACATGCAATTCATGCATACACATGCAATGATGTAGCTGTGAAGAAGTTTGATTCTGGAAAGAGAAATTTAAAATTAAATAATGTTAAATTAAAATATTGCTGAACACTTAATTTTATAGAAATTCTTATAGTTAAAATTCTTAATTAAGACATATTATTCTATTGAAGTAAATAATAAGTTATTAAGGTAAGTAGCTACTTTGTGGGGTATGCATGCATATTTTGGCCGTCGTAATCCAAGAGCTATTCAGCTATGCTGTGCTTTCTAGGTACCTTGAACATACATTAAGAAAACAATGAAATATTAGAAAATGTTAGATTAATAAATCAAAAGATCGTCAAATATATAAAAAAATAAGGTAATGCAGTTTTCTTATAAAGCGAACTGAAAAAAATTAGATACATATGAATATCTAAATAAACATCAAAACATCAAACTAAATAGGCATTATGCTTTTTCAGACATTAAATCTGCAAAAAAAAATATATACAAATTATTAATATTAGGTATATAATTATATTATTAGGTATATCATAATGAAAAATTTATACTAAATCAATGTCAATTATTTAAGAATTTCTCAATTTCTGCATTGAATCGTCGTCGCTGGAACAGAAAGAAAAATGTGTTAACTAAGCAGCAATAAGTTTACTGTTCATTTTGGATTCTGCAAATAAAATAAATTTTAAATTATTGTAAGTAATATACATTTTAGTTCTTAAGACTAATTAATTGATTACATGCATTTTTTTTTATTTTTTTTTATTTATATATATATATATATATGGTAAATAAGTTTCTTAACTATATGGCAATTAATTATATGGTATTAATTAAATATATACATGTGGTTTGTAGATTGAGAATAGGTTGAGAAGTGTGTCATGTAGAATGAGAATGATTTCTAGTGTTTTATGTTTTACGTCTGTCTCGAAGTACCATAGGATGTTTATTTTGGGATTGTGGCATTTTCCTTATATATGCCTTTTTAATTTTACTGAGGTGTACTACTTTTTTACCGTCTTCCATACGTAAGCGTACAGTATGGTTGGGGTATAATTTGTCTATTTTGTAAGGTCCAGAAAATTTATGACCAAATTTGCCCTGAGGTTTGAAAATTTTGAGGTAAACATTGTCGTTAACCTGAAATTGATGTTTAGATACATTCCGATTATAATATTTGGCTCTAGTAACTTTTGCCTTTTCATTATTTTCCTTAGCTGAAGCGCGTACCTCTTTAATTTTATTGTACAATGTCCTTGTGTGGATATTAAAATTATCGAGGTCACGGGATGGGAAGTTTACGAGCCAAGGAAATTTGAACTTACTCCCAAATATGAGTTCATGAGGAGAATAGCCTGTCGAGGTATTTGGGCTTGAATTGTGTGCAGCTTTTATAAGTGGTAGATATCTGTGCCACTGGTTTTGTGAGTAGTGGGAGATACTACGAGCTATAGTTTTATGGATACGTTCCAATTTGCCATTGGAAGCAGGGTGGTAGGGAGTAGTGTTAACTTTTCGGATTTTCAATAGGGTGCAGATCTGAAGTATTATGGTAGAAGTGAAATTGGTACCTAAATCTGATAGTAGGTACTTGGGTGTGCCATAACGGGTAAAAATTTCATTTACAAGTATCCGCGCAATATTTTCAGCCTTTTGATTTGTCATGGGAAACATCTCGAGAAAGCGAGAATACTGGCAGATAATGGTAAGGATGTATTTGTATTCCTCACCTGTGTCTGGATTAGTGGAACCTTCCATGGGGCCTACTACATCTATAGATAAAGCCTGAAATACGTTCGTTGCCTCTTGAAAATCACCCAAGGGAGGTTTGTGAGGAATATGCGACTTACTAGTAGCGCAACTATGACATGTTTGTACATAGTTTTGCACATCAGTAGAAATATTTGGCCAAGTAAAGAACATTTTAATTCTGTCATATGTTTTATGAATACCATAGTGCCCCGAGAGAGGATTGTCATGAAATAATCTCATGATGGTGTCACGCATAGAGTTAGGCACTAGCGTGGAATTGTCAACAGTATGCACTATTAAACCCTGTTGGTCTAAGGAATAGTGGGGTGTTTGTAGTAACTTCTGACATTCAGCGTCATTACTTTGAAGTTCTAGGACTTCCAGGAGGTCTATCGTTGGATAGTATTCATCGGTTTCGGCTTGAATGCAGCCTATGTATCGACTAAGTGCGTCCGCATGTGCAATATTCTTGCCGGAACGATGCTCAATATAAAAATCAAATTCTGCCAGTTTCATGCTCCAACGGAAGAGCTTATTGTGGCTATCTTTGATGTTTTTGAGCCATTGGAGGGCTGCGTGGTCTGTAACTACCTTAAATCTGTAGCCATACAAGATATATCTATAGGTTTTACACCCAAAGACGATGGCTAACAATTCACGTTCGGTAGTACAGTATTTAGATTCTGCTTCATTAAGCACACGTGAAGCAAACGCTATGGGCCTTTCATCGCCATTAATATTTTGGCTTAGAATTGCGGAAATACCTATATTACTTGCATCCGTAGTAAGGATGAATTCATGGTCGTAATTTGGATAGGCTAGAACTGGTGGAGATACTAAGGTGGATTTGAGAGCTTGAAAAGCGTCTTGACGCTCTTGTGTCCACTGAAAATTTACACCTTTCTTTGTAAGGTCTGTGAGTGGCTTGGCAAGCTCAGAAAATTTGGGGATAAATTTCCTATAGAAACCTATGAAACCCAAAAATGCTCTGACGTCTTTTAATTTACGCGGTACAGGGTAGTTCTTAACCGATTTTAATTTTTCTTCGTCGGGTCTTATTCCGTTAGAACTAATTACATAACCCAGATATTTACAGCTGTCTTTAAAAAATTGACATTTACCCAAGTCTATACACAAGTTACCGGCCTGGAGACGCTTCATTACTTTTAATAATGCATGGAGGTGTTCGTCGAAGGTTTTCCCATGGAAGACGAGTATATCGTCTATGAAGGTGTGGCAGATGTCACCAGTATATCCGGACATAACTTTGTCCATTAAACGCTGATAAGCGCTGCTGGCGTTCTTTAAACCGAAGGGAAAAACCTTGAATTGATAGGTTCCGAAATTAGTGACGAAGGAAGTCTTTTCTTT
>JAAEAF010000013.1:0-27753 GCA_011037195.1 Triatoma infestans
TTAGCAAATGGTCTGTGTGTGTGTGTGTGTACGTGTGTGTGTCTGTGTGAACATCATAGCTCAAAAACGAAAAACCGCAGAAAGTTGAAACTTGATATTCCGTTCAGGTATCACCATGGGATCTGATTACGTTATATGTCCTCAACCGCAAGTACCACTTTACTAGTTTTTTTTATTTTTTACTTTTTTGCATTTATCTCAAAAATTGTTCAGACGATTTTCTTCAAACTTGGTAAATCAACTACACATACAATGAGCTACAACTTTTATTTGAAACATTTCTCTGGGAAAATTCATTTAAGGGCAGCTGTTTAAGGCAGGGTTAGGTTATCATCTAAAGTGCTGTTTCAGTTTATTGGACAATTCTGTTATCTAAATAATGTTAATTATGTTGTTGAAGTTCCGGGTATGATAAAATATTTACCACTTTACTAAATGACTTTTTCACTTTTTCGTAATTTTCTCAAAAAAGACCCCGACGATTTTCTTGAAACTTCTTATATAAACTCAACATACCAAGATCTACAACTTTTATTTAAAACATTTCTCTGGGAAAATTCATTTAAGGGCACTTTTAGGGAAGGGGTGGGTTTTGTTTTTCTCTAAAGTGCATCGTAGTTGATTATACAATTCTATCATCCAAACAAAATTAATTAGAAATAAATAGATGGCCAAAATTCCGAGTTAATCAAGGAAATTAGTAAACCGGAAGTTCGCTTTTACTGAACAATTTTTTCAGTTTTCGACGAATTTCATTAAATTTTGTACACAAACTATAAAATTTGTCAATTATAATTTTGAGAACTGGAGTAAGAGAAAGTTATGTGAGTGTTTCACACCAGATTTTTTGTTTTGTTTTTAAATATTTTTCAAATCGTCAGGCCTCAAAATTATAATGAAATGTTTATACAGCTATGGCCAGAGGAGTTTCAAAGAAAAAAGAATTCTGTGTTGCTGTACGTTTCCCGGTACTATTGGTGCCCTTCTTCAGGGACTCTGCAAAATTTATTAGAGAAAAGATACATTATTGTACAGTATAGTAATGAAGAAAAAGTGCATAGATTTATAAAAAAATAAAAACAGAACAATTGGAGCATAAGAGATATTAAAAACAGAAATTATAACATAGAAGTGACAGCTAGTAAATGAAATGGCATTGAAAATAAGAAAACGTAAATAAGATAAAGATATCTTTAGGGTAGGACAGGAGTTGTACGTTGAGAAAGTTGAGATTGAAATGAAGAGAAAGTATTTTTAAAATTGAAACAAAAAACTATTAAAAGCTGTTAAAAACCTCTCTTTAAAACTCTTCTGGCCATTGCCTTATAAAAGTAAAGTAAAGTAATGCCTATTTTTTCAGGCGGCTTAACGTCCAACTACCAAATTAGGTGTTGTGGACGGGGGCGGAAGCACCTACTTTACTATTAACATTTTTGAAACCAATATAAAATTTAGTTATACACGGGACTCGAACTGGGGACCTCCCACTTACAAGTCCATGCTCATAACCACTACACCAACACCTAATATTTAGTGTTGGAAACTTGCCAGTGGTCATCGAGAATTGTGTAAATTGTTAAGAAAATAAGAATTTTTATAAAAATTTACAGATCTTCATTCAAGATAAATTTAATGTAAGGAATTGCATAATTTGTATCTAAAGAGGAAAAAAATAATACCAAACATTCAGCTTTCAGGAAGTGCATCTATTGAATGACGTGTCTATGGACATAATGAGAGAACTTTTTATCACAAAGCTTTACGCTGAACAATGATGTAAAGTGTTCAACCAATCACACTAACAAAACTTTTCATGAAGCCAATTGTACGTAACAACAGTACAGCATTATTGCGATTTTATAAATGTATTCACAATATATTCATTTTTCTTTAGCACCTACCGGTTTAATGCTTTTTAATATTAAATTTGTTACAATTTATAAAACAGAATGAATGATCAATAATATTTTAAGATTGCCAGAATCACAGACTGTAAAATTGTTTTCAAAAATATTGTTATTTTACTAGAGCTTTTCTTTCACTTAAAATAAGATTTGCTTAGACGAAGCAGCGAGAGTCGCTGCTTCACTAAAACTGGATCTGGATATACGAATTCGACCAGAGGACCTGAAATGTTTCGTTAAGAACGTTATAAATGAAAAATGGCAAAAGAATTGTGAAAATACAGAAGCCAAATTAAGAGATATTGATGCCTAAGAGAAAGGAAAACTGAAACCTTATCAAGAAGAGAAGGGCTGATATTGACGAGATTGAGAATAGGCCACACTCGTCTCACACACTCCTATTTATTATAAGGGGAAAATCAAAAACAGTGCCCATGATGTCATTCAAGTGAAATGTTATTGGTGTGGATATATTGTAGTGGTAGCTTGTGGCGTGAGCGGTTTTGTACAGGGCTTCTGTGTATGTAGGTTTTAAGAGAGAGAAGTATCATAAATAAGAAAGTAGGTCACCACTGCTAACAATAAATATACTCTATTAAAATAATAACTACAAGTTATTTGCAAAGAATGTATAAACTTATTAATATATTGTGGAACTGGCACTGATAATAAGAGAGCGAAAAACAAGTGTTCTACTTGAATGTCTAATACAGACTGTTCTTCATAGTTCAAATCCTCCCCTGTGAGAAGGGGTAGACACCAAGTAAATGAACACTAAAAGACAAAGCCAACCAGGCCCTTTGAACTCTTTCTGTAACTGTAGTCTTCTACCTGTGGGTACCCTTTTTGCCAGCGAATGTTAGATTTTTCTTAAATAAAATATATTTCTGGCATCCATCACACAAGCCTTACAGTGAACCATATTCTTGAGGAATGCCCTAGGTTGCAAGTCTACCGAGATAGAGTTGGTTTGTCTAATAATATGGTAGTATTGTTAGGGCCAGGTTTATAATATAAAGATCAATAGTTCATTTATTTAAAATATTTAGATATCTATTTTAATATTTAGGTTTTGGTTTGGAGTGTATATATATTGTTTATTATGTCAGTATAAGAGCAAGGGGATGCGAAGTATATAGAGTATTCACCCCAATAGTAGTAGTAGTAATAGTATAAATGTAAGTGGTAATTATTTTTGGGATGAATGTATTTATTGGAATGAGTGTATTTATTTGTATGATTCTCGTATGATAAAGACGTGTGGTTGAAGGCACTTTGTGAGGGCACTAATAGCCTTGCCATTTGTTGCGCCAAAGACATGACACGATTTTCTTTTATATATAAATTGTCAAATTTTCTTTAACTTCACATTTTGCTCATTTTTCCTAATACACACTCACCGGGACAAAAAATTCCGGCCACTTGAAAAATTTACTATTTCTTTGTATAGTTATTTATTTATAAAAGGATTACCCAGGTAAAAATTTCACATATAACTGAAAATGTACGTTTGTCCATGCGAAATATAAATAAGTCGTACTTCTGGTGAAATGATTTTTTTCAAATTCGGAATTTGATTACAAATTGAATTCTTAATTAAATAATATATTATGACAATAGAATCGTGTAATATACAGAAATATTACTTTAGTGGAAAGCCAAATGTCACCCACGTTGGAGCTTTTTTAAAAAAAAAACGCACCCAAAAAAAAAACTGAATTGAAAAATCCATTTATTAATAATGTGGTGATGCTTCCGGTCGACCGATTTTAATAAAAAATTTTGGTCCTGTCCTTTTTGATAGCAACTAAACGAAATATTAAGTCTTTTAATTTTCAATGATTTTTTTCCCTTTTGGAGTTATGCTGACCAAACAAACACACATACACAAACCAATTTCTAACTATCACTTTTTTTTTTGAATTCAGCAAAACTGAAAAGCGTACCAATAAGAGAATGTAATAATATATAATAAATCAAAATCCAGAATAACTATACCATTGTAGAGAGTATATAATTCCTTTTTTCCCCCAAAGTTTGAACAGCATTTATACGATAGTAGAATAAAAAAAAATAACTAAAAAAAAATGTACTTCTCTGTCTGGAATTATATTTTCCAGTTGTTTCGGTATGACAGCATCACACCCACCAATGTGATGAACAAACAAAAAAATGAAATAATGACGTACTTCTCTTCACTCTACTCATCATTTAGTGATGAAAATGTGCAGAAATAAAAGACAATAAAGTTGATGTCAGAAAACTTTATATTTTTTGCAACTATTTTCACTATTATATGTGACATAAGACCAGAGATGTATTATTATGGTATGAAAATGGTGGGGACACTGTAATGAGCAGGAAAACAGGGCAACAGGAACGTGGCAAAAGGAGGGGATAACAACAAAAGGTCCATATGACCAACTTTTCTACTTTTAGTGCAACTTTTATTTTATTCACTTTGTCGTCCCACTTCTATGTCTTTGTTTTTATAGCTAATCACTTTAAGAATTTCTTATAAAAGTAATTCTTGATGGACAAAAGAAATAATAATTTAACGATTATTAGTTTCACTTTCTGCGTTAAGAGGATAAAGTGCGAACATGTCAAATTTGGAAAATTAGGTTGTCATCGGCAAGTGTGAACGTTGTGGTTTGCTGATATAGAAACAAAAAAAAAAAAAAATCTGGTGTCAAGTACCATACAACATCCTTTAATTGCAATTAATAGTTACTTATTACAAATGAAATATAAATTATAATACTGTGGTAAGCTGGCAAAATAAGTATTGACTTGCGAATCGTGTGTGTTTCTACACATGGTTACTTTAAATAATAAAATAATAATAATAAAGAAAAAAAAGCTCTGTGAAAAAATACGATTGTGAATGTTCATCTGTGTTTGGATATGTGAGAGTATTGTTTGGTGTCTGTACTCTTGCGTGTTTGAAACTTAAGTTAGATTATATAATATAGGTAAGGGAACCCACGCGGAGGACCTGGGTTCGAGTACAGCTGTGCTGCATTTAGATTTTCTCTTCCAAAGAGAAGCTACAGCTCACTATCCGGTGATGGACTGTGTTGTCTGTAATGAGAGAACACCGTCCGGAGGCCAGCAGCGCACTGGGAAGGTTGCGGGCGCCAGTGAGCTTGCATGTTGACGCGCCTTAATGGTTGTTAATAAATGAAATGTAGCTTCAACTGGAGTGATTTTATTGGTTAGACTAATTATGTATATTAGTCCAGAGTATTAGTTGCATACACAGCACACCTAACAATGGTATAGATTCCAGATAGTGGGATAGATTCGGCAGAACTAGAGCGAGAAGGTATTAGTGTACATTGATTAATATTGCTGTATACCGGAAGTAGCATGATCGTACATGAAGAATTTGCGAAATTATTTCAAAAATATCGCAAACAATTTGATAACCATATAAAAGCATTAGTATTAATAGTTTTAGAAAAGAGTTACTAGTGGAAAGGAAAATATTAACCTCTGTCAAATGTCGAAGAAATACAAGCTTCCGAAGCAGGCATGTGTCTCTTTAAAAAAAAAATTAAGAATGCCTGGGTGAAGAATCTTTAAAAAATAAATTTGAAGAAATTGAGGAGGATGAAGAAATCTGATAAAGAATCTGAAGAAGAAAAAATAATAAAACTAGTGAATAATAATGTTGAAGAAATCGAGGAGTTTGAAGAAATTGGTGAAGACGAAGACCAAGAGCAAGAAGATAAAGAATCTGAAGAAGAAGAAGCAATAAAACTAGTGAATTATAATGATGAAGAAATTAAGGAGGATGAAAAAACTGGAAGACAAAGACCAAGAGAAAGAAGATAAAGAATCAGTAAAAGAAGAAAAAGTGATAAAATTAAAAGTAACCGAAGAACAAGAATAATTGAGGGAGAGAGGCAGACTGACTGAGAATAGAAAATACGTAGATGTGTTGACTGACTGGTGTCGATAACTGTTCTGAGGGCTACCTCGCTTATATATATATAAAATTCTCCCTCCCTAGTTTGGCGTAGTTTTAGGTAGGAAGTAAGTAATGATTCGGATCCTTGTTTCTTCGGATCCCATTACAACGTGTATTTCTGGTGATTTAAGAATTTTCCACGGTAGCAATACTCATACGATGTTAAATAAAGTAAAAATGTTGTTAGCATTAGCATCTATAATATGAATAAAACAAAATACTTATATCTTAAAACGAAAAGTCGTTGTATGCTCAACCTGTTCATGTTAGCTATACCCGGCGATTCTAAAGAAAATTTACTATCAAATTGCTTCAGTCGGAAATGCGACGATTTGAATAGCCTTTCTTTCGTTTTCCGTGATTTTTTTTTAACAAACCATTTCAAAAGATTTTCATTAAACATCACAAACCAACTACACACAAATTAATCTTTTACCTTTATTTGAAACATCTTTTTAGCAGCATTTATTTTAGAAGGCTATTAGGTGCGCAGCAACATTAAGTGTTCCCTGAAGTGGCATTCCAGTATTTATGTACGACTTGAACATCAATATATATAACACTGATAAGAATTAAATATGTTGTTAAAATATCGAGTTTTAAGAAAACTGGTTTAACTAGAAGCGAAACATTAATGAATAGCTTTCTGAAAGTTTCGGTATTGTTTATTTTGTTTTTTCAACTGCTTTATTCAAAAAAATAATACAGTAAAGTTTGAGTAGACATTATACATATCAAGAATTCGCGAATATAATAAAACGATAAATAAAATGGACGAAATGTTATTTACTTTGAAAGTAAATAAAGATTAACTAAACAAAATAAATCGTAATCTTAATAATAATAATGTCTATTTTGAGGGTTTTATAATATTCCAATGCCTTCATTATATTTGTCTTAATATATATATTTATATATGCTATAAAGAAAGGGCATTCAATTCAAGAAAGAAAAATACTTTCAATTTTGTTATTATTACCAATAGGGCGGCATGTTTCTTCGATATTTATTTAATAATTGCGTCTTTCGAAATATAAATAAATTTGTTTGTTTGGTAGGGGGGAGGGGGCGATAATCTGAGTGATTAAATAGATTTTTATGTATGAATCGTGCGACTCCAAGTATTACGGTTGTATGCAGTTTTTATAGAAAATATTTTTATATACAATATTCTAAGGAAGAATCAGTCACTCGCATAATATCTGAATCAATTAAATTTTACCAGTATTAATTTTATTAATTTATATTGGTTTAATTTTTTTTTTTCATTTATTAGTAATTTACATCTATATATAAACACCGTAGTAAATGTGGGGAAAGATAACAAATCACCTGAGTCCCTTGAGTGGAGAACTCCCTCAGCGATGAGACTCCATAAGAAACATATGGCACTTTATAACTTAGATGCTCGTTAGAAAGTCTCGAGACTAGCGGCGTTTTAATTGTCTGAGCGGATTATCTGGAAGGGAAGAGGAACTTAGCTGACGTACTAAAGGAGGTGAGCAGAGAGGGACACATGGAACTTTTTGTATTTGGATTTAGCAACTTCGGCTATTTAAGTAATATTGAGGTCTTGATGTAGGTTAAGATTTGACACATAGAAGAAGGCTGTTTAGTAAAAAACAGGTAATAAACAAAAATAAAAGAAAATTAAAAGGTAAGGGGGGGGCGCCTCTGATAGGATCTCCAGTCTCTCTGGTGGGTTCTGTTTAATAGAAAAAAAAGGGCGAAAATATTCAGTGGGCTGTATAAGTATTGAATAAAGAGAGAGCAAATGGGCTCATATAATATGTACAAAAATGAATATTAAATTAAATTTAAAATTAGTAACAATAATATTTATTATCTTCAACAAGCCAAAAGGAATGGCGCTTAACTTAAACTTAGAAACCTTAACACCAGTGCAGGTAGACTCATGTGTCCTTAGCCCATATCGGGGATAAGGGAAGTGGAAAATAGGAAAAGGAAATAAGACCTTATGTGCCTGTAACTCCAGAGTCTTGATCCATACACTGCTGCTTGGTTGATGAATTCTGATAACAATTAATCGGGCTCCCAGAAGCTGCGGGGCCGGAGAAGCAACCGGAAATAGACCATGTGTTTGCTCAATAAACCTTGCAGGCCAGGTGAATCCGGAGACACTCACTTATTAACACTAACCCCGAGGAAAACCAGAAGTGGCAACACTTGTGTTTTCACGTTAAAAGATAGCGGAAGCGGTCTAAACTGTATATGTAGATGTGCTGCAATATACAACTGGCTTGTCCGAGTGCTTACGAGTGACTGACTGGAGAGGGCAATAAAAGGGACTATCCCCTCTCTACGTTTAGGACACAGCCTATAGATTAATGAATTATTATATTCTGATGGCGGCAAATTTAAATTCGGATAAATACCGAACGGAGGCATTAACAATTTTTCTAAGCATTTTGGATTGGAATGACTGGATTCGGCGGGAATTGGTATGTTTGCTTGAACCCCAGAGTTCAATAGCGTATGTCCACATAGGTTTGCTTATTACTAGGTAAATCAGCCTTTTTATATTGTAGGGATAGTTTAGATCGTCGGTCGAGTAGTAGTGAAACAGTTAAAAATCGTCTGTTGAGGTCTTGTCTTTTTAGTGTGTCCGGGGGAGGGGGGGTTCCAGGTGAGCCGTTTGTCGATGTACAACCCTAATTAGCGTACATAGTCCAGCAGTTGGAAGAGAAATACCATTAAAATAAAGAGGGGGCAATGTAGTCCGTCTTAATGTAAAAGTAGCGTATTGGCATTTTGCCTCGTTAATTTTTATTCGCCATTTTTTGCACCAGGTTTCCCCAGTGAGCTTAAATGGCTTTGAAGATTTTTAAATGCAAATATGGGATCGTTATGCGGGGAGTGGATAGCAGTGTCACCTGTAAAAGTAAGAGAGCAGTATATAATAAATATTTATATTTTCTAATACATCCTGTGGATTGCATGCCTTGAGGAAGATAACATACAAATATTGTCCGCATAATAACTAATGTTCATTTAAATCTGAATTTATAGATGCAATTTCAAAGTCTAGAAAGATGACGACATAGCCTTGTCCATTATAAAACTACAATTAAATTTAATGAATTCATCCAGCTCTCACTTAATCTAATAAATAAATTTAATATTGTAATGGTTGTAGGAGGAGATGTTGGTTGTAGATGTTGATGGATAAATAACACCTCAATATCGGTATAAGATATATAATTGATATATATGTATATGACTGACTGCCAAGGACTGTATACTTTGCACTACAAGAACTGAACAGACTGACTGACGTGGCTAAACGATGTGTACAATTCAAGTGTGAGACTGTGAACAGAATATCTTTTTGACTCTGTCTCTCGTATATATATCCAACTGGCCTCTCCTCTCCTCTCTCTCGAGAGGGGCTCTTTCTCTCTGATGCGTGGTGGGGGTTCACTCGCTAGTGTGGATGAGTGGTGAACCTATGAAACAAGCATTGCTTTATAAATTTAAAACAAAACGTAAAAACGTCAGATAATAAAACAAAATTAAATAACTCTTTATTCAATATTTTTTAACGAAGTGAAAAAAAAATAAAAACGATCCACTTAAATTGCAAACAAGCGTGTTGTTTAATACTTGACGGGTGTTGTTAATAAAATAAATAAATTAGAAGAGCAATATTTTTAATAATATTCCGCTTGTTTGTGTCACGTTCGTTTTGTTAGTTTTTTATTGCCAACATTATTTTATTTTTTTGTTTGCAAATCTCTCTCTGGGTGATAAAAAATAAAATAATTTTGTGTGAAGCTTTCACTCTTCTATTTCATAATGCAATGCCCACAATACTAGCCGATAAATGTTGTTCAAACTAGGAATTTAAATAATTGTTTACATCTCTCTATTAGTGGCAGCTCCTGACTTGTCTATGTGGGGGTTCAACTTTTTTTTTTTTTAAATTACTTACATTACTTATCATTATTAGCAGCTTCGCTAGGTAGAAATCATGAAGTAAGCCAGGAGCCAGGTAAAAACTTGTATCCCACCCCAACAATTAAATATGTTAAATTTACAAATCAATCGGTTACTGTGCATCCAAAGAAGAACTGTGAAAAAAAGAGTTGTACGGTTTGAGTTTGAAAATTAAGTGGTTAACTTAACGGAAATTTGTATTATCTAAATAAAGTGTTTTGGTTCAAAGGAAATGTCAGTGTGTTAGCACAGCATCGATTCTTTGATGGGTCCATATATCTTAGTGATATTTTAAATACCAATACCAACTTCAAATTTTTATATTGGGTTGGTGCAAAAATAATGCAGGTTTTTATATGCCAAAAAAAAAAAATTATTATAATTTGTATAAAACTAAGATTATTTATTCAAAATATGTTCCATCATTATCAACACATAGTTGCCAACGTGTCAGAAGCATTTTTATTCCAGTTTCTAAAAAATCTTTATTTAAACTCTCCATAAACTCGCGGAAGGCATTTTCGGTTTCACTTCGGTCCCTAAAATTTTTTCTTCTTAAGAAGTTGTCCAAATGTCTAAATAAGTGGAAGTCCGTCGGCGAGAGATCGGGGGAGTATGGAGGGTGCGGAAGTGTTTCATATTTCAATTCCTGAAGTTTCCTGAGAGTTGGCATTGCGATATGTGGCCTGGCGTTATCGTGAAGAAGAATTGGTCCTTTCCGATTCACCAATGCTGGACAAACATTTTGCAATTTCCTATGCATTTTGTCAATTTCTTGACAATATGTTTCAGCCGTGATTGTTTCGCCAGTATTTAGGAAGCTGTAATGAATAACACCTGCAGTAGACCACCACACTGTCACCATTACTTTTTTCGGGTGCAGGCTTGGTTTCGCGAAATGTTTTGGTGCTTCATCCTTGTCCAGCCACTGGCCTGACCGTCTCCTGTTGTCGTATTGGATCCATTTTTCATCACATGTCACGATTCGATTAAGAAATGGTTCATTTTGGTAGCGCAACAGAAGAGAATTGCAAATTTCAAAACGCCGATGTTTTTGGCTCTGGGTCAATTCGTGAGGTACCCACGTGTCGAGCTTTTTAACTTTACCAATTTGTTCGAGATGGCGAACGACTGTTGAGTGGTCAACACTAACTTTTCTCGCAAAGTCCCGAGTGGTTTTGCGAGGGTTATCTTCCACCAATGCCCTAAGATGGTCGTGATCAACAACAGAGGGCCTACCGCGACCTTCCTTGTCTTCGAGATCAAAATCTCCAACACGAAATTTTTGGAACCATCGCTGCACTGTACATTCACTGATGCTTCCTTCACCCCAAACAACATTGATGTTACGCGCAGTTTGAGCCGCACTTCGACCAAGTTTGAACTCGTAAAAATAAATTTGACGAAAATCTTGTTTTGACATGGTGAATATCGGAGGTCTTAACTCATACAAAATGGAACACAAACTAAACTGATATTTGAGGAAAAACAACATTAATAAACATTGTTTATAATCCATTACCTAGACTGGAGGATTATCTTTGTTTACTTGGCAAGCAGAAGTAAACAAAAGATGAAAGTTCAAAAACCTGCATTATTTTTGCACCAACCCTATAATTATAAAAATAATATATAAAAATCCACACATTGGCCATAGGCACATCACATTACAAAAAAATAACGAATATGAGTAGTGCAATGTAGAATGTACAAATGTCTTCGCATTAGATCGGGTAAGTTCGTTCAACGTTCATCGCACCAGTAACTTCCGCTCTTGTTTTAAAAAATTTAATAAGAACATAAGAAATATACACATCTCTATACTAACACAAAGAAATGTTTTTATATACAGTCGAGCCTCCTATAAAAGGGCACTCTCAGTAGCGGCCACCTCCATTTACGCGCAGTTTTTGGATTTCCCGTTTTTACCCCTAATACACTTTCTGTATGCAAAGACCTCCGTCTAACGGTCACTCTACAAAGCGACCGCGGGCATTATTTTCGGGAACAGATTATATGTTTCACCTCCCACCAACGACCACCTTATTATTAAAAGTGGGTCATGTCTCTTATCTGTTTTGGTTCATCAGGTGATGATTCTGCTGAACAAGAACTGCTGGATTTGCTGAACGCATTCACCTGTGAATCAATCGGGGATCAAATTCCAATCTGCTATTCCTCGACACATGTACAGGATTATATAGCTGAAAAATTAGCCGGCGATGAAGAAGCCATTTCAGATGACGAAGCAGAAAGTGAACCTTCCGGGAATGATGATACAGACGAAAACATCCCAAAAAATTATAATGAAGCTCTTGAAATGATCAATTCACTGAAAAAGTTTATAAATAAAGAAAATCACGCAACCATCTGCCAAGCAGTGAGTGAAGTGCAATGTGAATTTGAAAAACAATACGCTTTGAAAAAACAAAAAAGTGGGCAAAAAAAAAAATTAGTGATTATTTTTGCAATGTTGAGGAGTGATAGTAAAGGTGTTCATCAAGTTTAGCAAAAATTTACCGTTTATAAAATGATAAAAAAAGTTAAATGTGGAGAAAAAATACATTGTAAATTTATATTGCTAACATATTTGTTATATAGCAGAATAATTATGCAATTGTTATGTACATTTTTAAATCTATTAATAATAAACAATTTTTAAACAGATTTTTGGGGAAAAAAACAACATATTTTTTCATTATGAAACTTGCCTTCCCTCCTTCTAACGGCCACTTCCAAATAGCGGCCTCTTTGCTTTGTCCCGCCAGAGCCCGTTATTGAGAGGTTCGACTGTATACATATAAATACAACGAACATAAATTCTCCAGCGCAACGCCGAACTGTAAGCCTCCAACTTCCTATGTTTTATAGATCTCCTGGTATGTATACGTATTATACACACAATTCACTACATTGCATAAATCATCAAACAATCACATTAAAGTGAGCTCCTAAACTGATATACGTTCCTATTCATTTATGTCTCCTTCTCCGATTTGATAACAAATTAATATATTTATTTTCTCACATCCATCATACATTGATATATTTAAACAATTGTATAAATCAGGCAATATATACAATTTTTACTGTGACTAATGTTTGTAACTAATATAAAAATGAAAATATATTTTTGAAATTGAAATAAAATAAAAATATGAAATATAGTTACTTTTTTATTTTATTTAATTTTATCTTTTTTCTTTCAAATAGCTAGTGGGTTCAGTCGCGCAATCGCGAAAACCAGTAGCCGCCACTGCTCTCTAATATTACATAGGTAGGAAGAACTGTATACTATGAATGTATGCAGGGATGTCTAACCTTGCAACAAACGTCACAATCATAACGTTTTAAAAGTCAATTATCTAGGAAAAAATTTCAAAAGAAAATACAAGCGTTTATATTAAATTATTAGTCCATATAAGAAAAAGAAAAACGATTGAAGTTTTTTTAAAAAAAAAATGTAATGCAACTTCCGCTTAGCCAATTTTTCATTAAACTTCGAAATGTAGCAGTGCTTTTAATAATCCTAAACGGGAATCGTGTTAGTTTAAGCTTATATATAAATCAAACGTACTTATCCGAAATATGTTTCTCCGAAAAATGTTTGAAATAAAAGTAATTGCTTTTTGGTTTCCCCGATCATTTTCATGAAAAAACACTTGAGTTTCCGAGTTGAGACCGCGTGAATGGTTTCGCTCATGCAAAAACCAATAAGGCGATGAACCTTGTTGAGAAGGGGCGTGGCTCCTTTCTCCCCCATATTGGCTGCCTTCTTGAAATTCGACGAAAACTGTAAATACTATTCAGTAAAAGCGCACTCACTCCGGTTTACTAATTTCATTGAAACTCGGAATTTGGGCCATCTATTTATTTCTAATTAATTTTGTTTAGATGATAGAACTGTATAATCAACTATGATACCACATTAGAGGAAGCTGTAACCCCAACCCGCCCCTAAAAGTGCCGTTAAATGAATTTTTCCAGAGAAATATCTTAAATAAAAGATGTAGGATCTTTGCATTTTTAATTAATATACGAAGTTTCAAGAAAATCGTCGGAGCCATTTTTGAGAAAATCACGAAAAACTGGAAAAAAAATCATTAGTAAAGTGTTAAAACAAACGCACTTCCGGTAATCCGATTTTTTTCAAACTCGGAATTTCAACAACATATTTAATTCTAATTAACATTATTTAGATGACAGAATTGTCTAATAAACTGAAATAACAGTTGTGATGAAAACTTAACCCTACCCCTCTCTGAGAAATGCCCTTAAATGAATTTTCCCGGAGAAATGTTTCAAATAAAAGTTGTAGCTGTTTGTATGTGTAGTTCATACAACAAGTTTAAAGAAAATCGTCGGAGCCTTTTTTGAGAAAATCGCAAAAACGTAAAAAAAAAAAAAAAAATTTAATGTGGTACTTCCGGTTGAGAAATTTGGATAGATAACGCACAGTCAGATCCTATGGTGATACCTAAACGTAATATCAAGTTTCAATTTTCTACGGTTTTTCGTTTTTCACATACACACACACACACACACACAGACCATTTGCTAAAAACCACTTTTTTTTTGACTCAGGGGGACCTCAAAACGGATATTTCCGGTGAAAACTCAATATCGAAAATTTGACACGATACAATACTTCCTCTTGCTAGGAAAAAGAGAAAGTAAAAATTGTCATTAAAAACACTGTAAATTTCATAATGTGAGTGTTTCATGCCATTTTTTATCCAGATTTTTTTTTTTTTTTTTTTTTTACTTTCTTTAGATTTTAGTAAGAGGAGGAAGTAATACGATCATTTCAAATTTTCGAAATAGAGTTTTTATTCGGAAATGGATGTCCTCTGAAGTCTGCATGTATGTGTGTTTTTGTGTCGTATATACATACGCGTGTGGTTGTTGTGAATCAAAAACAAACAAAAAAATCGCAGGAACTCGATACTTGGTATCCCGGCCGCTACGTTATTGTCTCCTCCCCCCCCCCATCTGACACGATGGTTTCGAGCAAATCCATCAACCGGAAATGCAATGTTACTGAATGTTTTTCTCGATTTTTTTGCGAAAAAGTATCCCAACTATTTGTTTTTAAACTTTATTTAGTTACATTGGTTAAATATACCTATCACTTTTATTTGAAAAAAATTGCCCAGGAAAAATTAAGTTGGGGGAGATTCTGGGGGGGGGGAATTAGTTGCGTTAAATTTAAAATATATGCAATTGGTTCAGTGTTTTTTCGTGCGCACTACTTTGTGCACACAATAATCACTACTCGACTGGCCAAGAATAGTTGGAGAGGTACTAATCCCCCCATCATTTCTATATTTATATTAAAAATCCCCACTCAGGGTGGGAGAAAAGGACACCAACTGTTGTAGGACTTACATATTTGTATTTGTTTCTATTTTAAGAAATATCTATTTTAGTAGTTTCAGTGGAACTGGCTACTAAGCCAATATCATTACAAACCCTGAAGGTTTATTAAGGCATCCCTCGCTTCTTTATTTGTACATCGTATGGGGTGGTACGGCTAAACTAAAGTTAGCCCTAGGGTAGTAGACTAAACCCTTAGTATAGTACACATCTGTCTAAAGGGAAGCTATGGCGTCCTCTCTAAATTAAAAGAGAAACTAATAAAACTAAATTTATAGAACTGTTTGGAAATATATGCTCATATATCCAGATTCGACTTGAACGTTATAATGTAAGCGGACATTTCTAAAATTCATATATTTAGTTTTTGCACATATCTGCAATAAAAATTTTTAGTTTGTGCATCTTTAGACTCCTTTTTTTTTGAAGATTTATTTATTTTATTATCCTAATTGTTCAATGATATATATAAAGTGACCAATTTTATTTAAACTCAAATTTCACATTTTTGCCCAAACACTATCATGCCGCTCTACCTTAATTAATTAAATTAATGCCAATTCATGAAAAAAAATGGCGTGTGAATTGCACCAGATTTTTTTTCTTTCTATAAATTTTATATTTTTATTTTGTTCAATTTTTTAAATAAATATCATACAACTTATTCTAGTAGTAAATGTAGCAAAGTAATTGCCTATTTTTTCAGGCCAGCTTAACGTCCAATCGAGGATGGGGGGCGGAACCACCTACTTTACCATTAACTTTTTTAAAATGAATATAAAATTTAACAGTTATATGCGGGAATCGAACTGGGGACCTTCCATTCGCAAGTCCATGCTCATAACCACTACACCAACACCCGCATCTCTAGCAACTTATTCTAGTAATTACACAATGTTTATATTTAGGTATAATATTATTATATGTACATATTTATAACTTGTATATAAGTATTGGCACAGGAGGGGTGACATTACTGCTCTAAGATCGTTTATGAATATTGAGAACAGCATAGATGAATCTAATCTAATCTAGAAACTTGGGGCTTCCTAGGAGATTCAGCACTTAGACCTCAACTGGGCCCATTGTGCACCCCGTAAGAGCGCCTCACATCAGCTCTCTATCATAGAAAAACGCCGGGGCTGAGGCGAGTGAAATTTCTGATCCCGCTTCGGCTCCATTGTGGACGCCAAATTTCAGGAATCGCCTGGGAGAATTATGCCAAATTCGGCTTAAACAAAGTGCCCCTCAAAGACTATGCACGCACTCTCCAAGAAGGTGAAACGGTGTCTCATCCTTTTGTCCACATTTTCTGCAAAGTGGCTCCTCAGCAGAAAAGTGGCCCATACTATGCATATGATTCCTTAAAAGGCAATGCCCTGTAACTTGGGCAGTAAATCTCCTTAGCTCCACTTTCGTTCTGCCGAGGTTATAGTTTGTGCGAGTCTTTGAGGGGCCCTCCAGTAAAATCTTAGAGTGCCTCAGCCCCGCAATATTTTTCCAATATATTGTATGTTTGCGTGTTAACCATTTTCAATGGCCCCCACTGTCAGTTCTGTACGAGATGCTGCAGAAAGGTTCCGGACCAATGGGCGTTCGTGAGGCGCCCTCCTTCGCCAGTCTGTGAAGGCTTCTTCGTTGCCTTGAATGCCTTTATGTCTTGGCACCGAAGGCTGTTGTGGTTTGCCAGAGATTCTAGCTGTTCGCGGCATTCCTTAACAAACCTCGACATGATGCAGTTTGCCACTAAAGCCTTTAGTGCGGCCTGGCTGTCACAGAAGATAATGATTCTTCTGCCTGTTACGCCCTTATCCCTAAGATACTAGACGCAACTTAGAATGGCGAAAATTTCAGCCTGAAAAACCGTTGGGTTGCTACCAAGAGATATGACGATGCCGACTCCAGCGCGCCCTGATATGCACACCGGCACAGATCCTAGAGCCATCCGTGTCTACTACGATTTCATTTTTACGTGTGTTCAAGCCAGTGTGATTATTAGCGTCCCCATGTGAATTTTCACCCTGAATTCCCATTTCACCCATTTCAGACTGTCACCCTGAATTTTGATTCGAAGAGATACATCGGTTTCATTAGATCTCCTCCCACACAGAGATAAAAGTGGATCTCCCAGGATAACACCTTGTGAAACCGGAATTTCCATATATTCTGTTGTAATGTGATTCTGAAAGAAGTTCATCATCTATAAAGAATTGTAGAATACGACCCAACTTTCTGCTAATATCAAATCTAAAAGTTTTTTCCCCAAAGCAAATTATGATTTATTTCAATCAAATGTTTCCTTTAAAAAAACTATAAATATAGCATAACCTTTCTTTTTTTACATTTCATTAATTTCAAGTTGATTAAAATGACTTGACAAAATGAAATGCCTGTAAGTTAAAAATAAAATAAATGAAGTAATAAGTTATTTTTCAAGGGGCTTAATCAAATAAATGGCTCTCATATGTTTTCCTTAAATCCATTTTGACATTTTGACCAGTGGATTACATGACTCGGTCCAATATAAAAGGTGGATTACTAAGAATGGTATGAGGATATAATTCCATAATAATTTTGACAGAGAAATTTTTGTAAATTATAAGCAATTATATTTCTTTGTAACCACATTTATGTCGAAAACAATGAAAATATTTCATCCATTAAGAGGTCAGGTGACAAGATTTTCCTGGGGAAACGGATTTTAGGGTGGTTTTATGGACCTATCAAGTTAAATATTAAAATTTAAACTGTGGCTTACAAACTTTAGTTGCCACCCATAGCAAAGGGTAGCTCTCATACTAGTTACACTCACTGGGATATACATGATAACCTCTACCATCTTGTTTATGGCAAGCCTATTTAAACGTTTGTAAACATTACTAAGGAAATTTTTCTATTAATCATTGTCGTGTGAAAAGTAAGATTTTTTTTGCTTTGTCTTACTCCTAGTAAGAGGAAGTATTGTAATCGTGTCAAATTTTCGATATCGAGTTTTCACCGGAAATATCCGTTTTGAGGTCCCCTGAGTCCAAAAAAGTGGTTTTTAGCAAATGGTCTGTGTGTGTGTGTGTGTGTGTGTCCGTGTGTATGTATGTATGTGAACAGCATAGCTCAAAAACGAAAAATCGTAGAAAGTTCGGACTTGATATACCGTTTAGTTATCACCATGTGATCCGACAGTGGGTCATCTGTCAAAATTCCTCGACCGGAAGTACCATTTTAATAGTTATTTTTTTTTACATTTTTGCGATTTTCTCAAAAATGGCTCCAACGATTTTTCTTCAAACTTGATATTTCAACTACACCTACAAACAGCTACATCATTTATTTGAAACATTTATCCGGGAAAATTCATTTAAGTGCAGTAATGGGGGAGGGGTAGGGTTAGGTTATCATCTAAAGTGCTATTTCAACTTATTAGACAATCTATCATCTAAATAATGTTAATTAGAATTGAATATGTTGTTGAAGTTCCGAGTTTGAAAATAAATCGGATAACCGGAAGTGCGTTTATATTACCACTTTACTAAATGATTTTTTTCCACTTTAAGGGCACTTTTGGAGGAGGAGAGGGGTTATGTTTTTTCTAAAGTGCTATCATAGTTGATTATACAATTCTATCATCTGAACAAAATTAATCAGAAATAAATAGATGGCCGAAATTCCGAGTTTAAAGAAAATTAGTAAACCGGAAGTGCGCTTTTACTGGACAGTTTTTCTTCAGTTTTCGACGAATTTCATTAAAGTTGGTACACAAACTATAAAATTTGTCAATTATAATTTTGAGAACAGAGTAAGAGAAAGTTGTGTGAGTGTTTCACACCAGATTTTTTTTTTTTATATTATGAGTTTTTATTATTAACTATGTGATTTTTTTTTGAAACCAGAAGTTACATCACGCATGAGTAATATACACTAGAGAAGATTGACATGACAGTAGCTTTTAATAATGGATCAAGAGAAGACAAAATATACAATATCACACATATAATATATGTAATAAATTGTATAGCAATCCAAACACATTCTCTGCAGGCGACACAATAATCACTTTTGTGATTAAGTTAGCAAAACAATGTAGGCTTTTGTGTATTGTTTTGTTCATTCATCCAACATCATTCATTCGTTATTATTTTAACATGCTGACTGACTGACGTACAAATAGTGACGTACATATTTTTTTCTTTTTGTCATATTATGCCACGTTTTATATCATAGATAGATTTGAAAACGATGTAGCATAAATAGAGAGAGAAGATCAAAAGATGTAACTGTAAATTCCAATGGTAAAAATTTGTTAGAATTATTTGATAATTATAACATTGTAATATTGAATGGCAGAATTGAGGGAGATGCCAATGGGGAATTTACTTATGTTGGCCAACTGGTTGTTCAGTGATT
Source organism: Triatoma infestans (assembly GCA_011037195.1). Lineage (NCBI taxonomy): Eukaryota > Metazoa > Arthropoda > Insecta > Hemiptera > Reduviidae > Triatoma > Triatoma infestans. The sequence continues at coordinate 19,615 of JAAEAF010000013.1, forward strand.
GATCTCTGCGGCATCTCCAGCGATTCGCTTTTTTTAATTAATGATTTCAAAGTGGATCCCCAAACTTTTTCCTCTCATATGCCGATTATTGTATCACTTTATAGTAATGATGAAAATGATTTATGTGAATCTTTACCTTTAGTTCCTAAATTAAAATGGTCTAACCAAAATGAATCTGTCTATCAGTTTAAAATTAATAAAATGCTAGACAATTGTAATAGTTGGTCAAAGATTGACACAGATGAGCAAGTGAATTATTTGGTTAATATTATTAATGAGGTATCTAATAAAAGTTATTACGATTCTGCTCAGAAGGAAAGGGAAAAATGGTACGATAAGGAGTGTTTAAATTTAAGAAAAAAATCTTTTTAGTAGTAGGGTTAGGTATGTTCTGGAGCAGTTACCCCCTCCACCATCACTTGCCATAAGAAACAGCAGTCCCCTCCACGACCATCCACCACACTCCCCACCACAACCATTTTCCATAAGAATCTGTTTCCCACACCATATTCTCCAAGACCCACCACCCTCGTCCATGTAGGGTGAGAGGTACACATCATCACACCAACACAAGCACACAAGAACAAATTCCACCACCCACCACCATCCTCACCGTCTCTGTCTTTTTCTTGCAGTCTTACTCTCTCACACCTGTTCCGGTGCGTAGTATGTAGTTAACCTTGTATTATGGTAATCTCCTTGTTTTTTACTTGTCTCAGCCACACCTCAACGACCGTCCGTCACATTCCCACCACAACCATTTTCCATAAGAATCTTATTCCCACACCATATTCTCCAAGACCCACCAGCGAGAGGTACACATCATCAGGCCAACACAAGCACACAAGAACAAATTCCACCACCCACCACCATCCTCACCATCTCTGTCTTTTTCTAGCAGTCATACTCTCACACCTGTTCCGGTGCATAGTAACCTTGTATTAGGGTAATCTCATGGTTTTTTACTTGTCTCAGCCACCCCTCAACGATCAGAGACAGAAGATTGGTGGTACATACAGAAGATTATTAAAAATGGAGCAATATGCCGTGAAATTTCTTGAAAGAACAGATAATGAACATTTTAAACAATGTCCGTGGTTAAATCCTGATCAAGGCTGTTGTCCAGATACATGTACGTGTATCGATATATCATTTTTGTCGTTACTTATTAACAATGACCTAAAAGATTTGTTAAACAGTGGGGATATTTGAGACGCTAGTGAGAATAGCTTACATATAGCTCATAATAGCTACTTTACCATCATGGCTCGAAGTGAAATGGGTCTTCAATGTTGATCTGCAAAATCTATTGATAGTCAACAATTAGCCTTCTTTGGTTCTATTAGATAGAACCTGTCAAAAAAATAAAATAAAATGCTTTGGTAAGTTTCCGATTGATAATTTTGCTAGATACATCTAAAATGGAATATTTAACGACAAACAGACATACACGCAATTTTAAAGAGGTTAACCTTCATAGTCAACCTTGATTAGCCAGACACTTCTGTCGTGCTTTCAAATGGTTAAGAAGAAAAAAAAAATACGACTAAGTGATATTAAATATTAGTGGTGATAAAAAAAAAAGAGGTGCATATGTTGTGAACAAGGACTTGCAATAAGTGCAAAAATAAATGTAGAGGTGCAGTTTGAGAAAAAAAAGGTTTACTTGCAAAGGTCGTTACAGATGTATATATAGAGAGGCAACTTTCCTGTCTATGAGTTCAAATTATTCAGCCAGCCGAAGAAACAGAACAAAGTGAGTACTAAAACCTTTTTTACTATTAGGTATGTTTGATTTTCATTAAAGCTAAATAATAGTATACAAATATGCATGAATTTTGTATAGCTTTGTTTTATTTACTTCTAGATGACTGACTTGAAGAGCGTTTTAAATCAGACGTACGAAGAGATAGATACAATATCTATTAAAGATTTAGAAATTAATAAAAATTATAATATTTTAGAATTTAAGCAAATAAAAACCAAATATGGTGATTCTATTGTGGTCACTTTAGAAGACGGGTCAAATAAACTACAATGCTTTTTACCAAAGCATTATGCTCATAAAATCAATACAAAAATGATAGCGGAGTACGTACCCTCTTCTTTATCAATGGTATATCGTGGTTTAAATAAATTTAATGGTTTCCAATTAGAATTTATTTAAGTAGTCGTAAAAAAAAATTGGTGTCGGAAGCTTTTTACTTTAAATATTGTAGTTTAGTGTATAGGATACTTAGCTATTTTAAACTTTATTTGGAACTAGTTAGATATAAATAAATGGATAGCATACTCTTTTTAAATCAATACTTATGTATTAAATTTAAGACCTTTGTTACGGAAGAAGGCTTTCTTTGTCAGGATTGTGCACATAAGTTAGAAATGAGCAGAATATTGATGATAAGAAATGTGCACACTCTGTGTCATGAAAGTAATATAATTAACGAAGTTGAGTGTACCCTTTGCCAAACAAAGTTAACAGAGTGCGATAAGGCAGAATCTTGTGATTCCTGCCAGGACCAATTATGTAGTATGTTAGTAAATAAAGCATTAAAAAGTGGGTGGACTATTTCATATGAAGTGTCAAGTCAAAAATGGAGTGTCTAAAATGTAAAAAAGGTTTTTCTCGTTGTGATGCTAGAAAGAGACATGAAAATAATTGTGGTAGCGTAAGAATTAAACATACGTGCTCAAAGTGTAGAGGGACATTTTCACGTTCCGACAGTTTGCGTCGTCATCGAAAAACTTGCATCTCTAAAACCCCTCAAGAAACTCATCTGCCTGCTAAAATCCCTCGTCTTACAGAGCCACCAACTACAAGTTTACTTGCAATGAAACCTGAATTAGGAGTCGTCGAATATGAAACCGCTTTCAAAGGTCGACTGAAATCATATTTCATTGTATCGAAAAACAGTAATGATAACTTACCACAATTTCTTACATCCATTAAAGAAAAAGTCATTAATAAGTTAAATAATAGCACTTTAGAACATGGTGCAATAAAATTTAATTTGTGCGTTGATTGCTTGATGTCAAATCAGTTAGGTGAAGAAACAGAAATGACATTAAAAACAAAAAATAAACCAGTTCTGCAAGATAGCGAGATTGAAGAAATATTAAATAAATCTTTTTCAAAATTGATGGCTGAATTGGAGGAATGTCAAATGAAGAAAAGCGGATGGTCTTTACTTGCGGTAAAAGGTATGCGCTTAAAAATTAATGTTTTCAAACCCCTTGGAGGCACGTTTATTTCATTACCTAGCAAAATAAAAAATAGAAAAGCTTGCATAAATGTTCATAATTCAGACAATGAATGTTTCAAATATTCGATATTGGCCAAGTTTGTTGCCGAATTTCCTCAGCGAGTAACTAAATACAACAACCTTCAACACAATTATGATTTTACATGTGTACGCTTTCCAACCCCTCTAAGCGATCTCAAAAAATTTGAAAAGATAAATAATATATCTATTAATGTTTTCGGCTTGGATAAAGAACAGAACATTTATCCTCTGAAAGTTGCCAATGAAGAATTAAGTGATCATCGCGACCTATTATTGATCAGTAAACAAGATAGCCACCATTATGTATACATAAAAAACTTTGAAAAACTAGTACGCAGTCAACTAACGAAAAATTGTAATAAGATACTAATTTGTAAACGTTGTTTCATCTATTTTGACTATCGTTACGATGCCGAGTTAAAATTAAAAGCTCATAGACATTTATGCAAAAATAATAGCCCTGTAAGAATTAAGTTGCCTGATGAAAAGCCATTTATAGAATTTGAAAATGTTGAAAGATCATTACGCGTACCGTTTGTAATATATGCAGATTTTGAATCAATTTTGCGCCCAGTTCAACATTGTCAACCCAATCCTTCAAATCCATATTCACTGGAATACCAAAAACACGAAATAATGAGCTATTGTGTTTATCTTAAATGCTGCAATCCAGAAGTTGCAGGCATTGATTCATCTCTGCCAACCTCACCATATATATTTCGAGGGCGAAACGCTGCTTTACATTTTCTCCATTACCTAAAAGAACTTGCTCTAAAAATTAGAAAAATTTATGATCGAAATATTGCAATGCAACCTTTGACAGAAGATGAAAGGAAAAATTATTCTGAAGCACAATATTGTTTGCTTTGTGATAAACCTTTCTCGTCGAACAATATTAAAGTTCATGATCACTGTCACATCACAGGACGCTACAGAGGAGCAGTGCATCAACTTTGCAATCTTCGCTACCAGAATCCTAATTTTTTACCTATATTATTCCACAATCTTAGCGGCTATGATGCGCATTTTATAATTCGGGAACTTGGATATGACAATAAACAAATTGACGTCATTCCAAATACTGAAGAAAGGTATATCTCATTTAGCAAACAAGTAGATCGCAACATAAAATTACGGTTTATTGACACATACCGTTTTATGGCTGAGAGTCTTGACAAACTTTCAAGAAACCTACCAGTTCTTCAGGAAATTACAAATTTTTTTCCAAAAAATCAACTTCCACTCCTTGCTAGGAAAGGTATATTTCCATATGACTATATTACAAGTTGGGATAAATTGAATGACAATCAACTACCACCCAAAGATGCATTTTACAATAGACTCTTAAAAAAAGACATTTCTGATGAGGATTATCAACACGCAATTATGGTTTGGAATACATTTGGATGTAAAACGCTTGGAGAATATTCAGATTTTTATCTCAAAAGTGATGTACTAATTTTGGCATCAGTTTTTGAAAGTTTTAGAGATGTTACCATTTCAACACATAAACTAGATCCATGTCATTATTACACCTTACCAAGTCTTTCATGGGATGCAATGTTAAGATTTACTGGAATTAGACTTCAACTGCTTCAAGACTACGAACAAATACTGATGATAGAAAACGGAATTCGTGGAGGAATTTGTCAAGTATCACTTCGTTATGCAGAGGCTAACAATAAATATATGAATAATTACTCCCCAGATAAGCCTTCTACATATATAAGCTACTTAGACTGTAACAATTTGTATGGTCATGCCATGTCACAACCGTTACCAGTTGGTGATTTCTCCTGGTTTCCACCGGACCAATTTAATATATGCACTCTTGATATCAACGATGAATATGGATATATATTGGAAGTAGATATAGAATATCCACCCGCACTTCATTATCTTCACAATGATTTACCATTTTTACCAGAAAACATTAAAACAAGTGGATCGCAGACAAAACTTGTTCCCCATTTGAATTCCAGGAAAAATTATGTAATACATTATATTCTTCTCAAGCAAGCAATCGCTCATGGATTAAAACTTGAAAAAATACATAGAATATTACGCTTCAAACAATCTTCTTGGCTAAAACCTTACATTCAACACAACACCAACTTACGTACAATAGCTGTAAGTAATTTTGAAAGAGACATTTACAAACTATACAACAATTCTATTTATGGTAAAACCATGGAAAATATTAGAAAGAGATTAAATATGAAGTTGGTTTGTGGTGCAAAAAAAATTGAAAAACTTATTGCAAAGCCAAATTTTATCGATCGTACAATTTACGGGGAAAACTTAGCTGCTATACATCTTGCAAAAACGGCAATAATTTTCCAGAAACCAATAATAGTCGGTATGACGATTTTAGATTTAGCGAAACAAAAGTTATACGAATTCCACTATGATACGATGTTACCACTGTATAGTACACAAAGATTGACTCTAGCATACACAGATACCGATTCATTTATATATCTAATAAAAACTGAAGACTTCTTCTTGGACATGCTGCAGATTTTAGATGAATTAGACACATCAGACTACCCCCGAGAACATTTGTGCTTCTCAGAAGCGAATAAAAAAGTTATAGGCAAATTCAAGGATGAAACGAAAGGTAACATTATTGAAGCATTTGTAGGGCTCCGTGCCAAAATGTATTCTCTGAAACTATCAGATGATATTATAGTAAAAAAGGCAAAAGGGATACAGAGTGCTGCATTAAATAAATTAATTACTTTTGATGATTATGTCAACTGCCTTCATAACTTAAAAACTATGAGGACTCCAGTCAACGTCATAAGGTCCAGAATACACCAACTAGAGACCGTTGAAATAAACAAACTATCTCTCTCGCCATTTGATGACAAGAGAATAATTTTAAAGAATGGAATAAACACCAATGCTATAGGATTCAAAGGGTAAGAGAAAATATTTTTCTTCTTCTTATTTTCTTGGGAAATAATACTAATCAAAAAATGCAATATTTGTTTTTTAGGTAAGAGAGTATGTAACTAATATACTATGTAAACTTATGACTTGTATGTAAATTTTTTTTAAATACATGTCTGATTTTTTTGTTAATTTGTTTTTTTTTCTACTCCCTGCAAAAAAATAAGGTAATTTAAATAAAAAAACAACAAGGTAATTTAAATTAAAAAACTTTATTAAAATCCATTATTCTTAAACCATATACAATTTGGATTATTTAATTGATGTATTTTACACGGACATTCATTAATCAAAGAATATGAATATTGCAAACCACAGTATACACACTGAACACAATTGTTTCTAATGTTGACAAAACCATTAAAGGCAAGCACTTCTGGACTCGGAACTGATTTACAACTTCTATAAGTATTTCTTCTAACACTAGCGTTGGTGAAATCAACCTTTGAGTAATTTTGCAGTATCCAATTTTTCAACAGTTTACAATACTGGAGAGCGCAATTATATTTAGTGTCACTATGGTAGGCACATTTCTCACTATTAAAGTAAGGTGGAAGGTGCTTCAAGCTAGGACAGTCAAAATCCTGCAGATTAAATACAGTTTTTTCAATTATGTCGCCGAGAAATTTACATTTTTCATATCCTTTTGCAAACAAGTAAGTATAGTTTTTAGTTGTATTCTTTAGAATTACTTCAAATTCAGCGTAATCATTCTCGCCGTCCTCCCATCTGATCCCATGAAGGTTTGTATAAATCCATCTATTGGGTTGTGAGTATGGTCCTCCTCCTTCTCCTCCGTAAGATGTGGGTGGTTTGAATAACCAATGCTTCTCCAGATCGGTAAAGTCGACAATTGCCAATTCCTTCACAATGAATGCTTGACCGAAACTTTGATAGCCTTGAATGTCTATCACTGCAGCAATCATGATGACAAACTAAGTTTTACATCGAATTCTTCACTTGTTTATATTACTCTTTCTCCCTCCATCATTTAAATTCTTCTCACCAAACCGGAGAGCGGATTATATTCTACCAGGGTATCATGTAGGATTAAGCAATATGCTGTTGTATCAGCTTTAAAGGTTTCCGATGCTTCAAATTCTATTCTTATATCAACTGATGAAGATCTGATTGTCTCGGATTGGCGAGAGCAGTCTATCACAATGATAGGAGCCTCATCTCTAAATTGCTCTTTGCTTAATATTGGCTCATTTTCCTTTCCATAGTAACTATGTTGAAAATTCTGGTACATATAATAAAGTACTGTGAAATGATTCTTAGAGAAATCTAAATTGAGATCATCGTAAGGATAAACCTCAGAATTTAGATACAATTTAACATTCGATATACTGCAATGGTTGAACTGTGACATATCAGACTTAATGTTATTCTTTTTGTTCGTTTGAAATGCAATTATGACGTAACGAGGCTTTTCTAAATTAGTTGTAGTCTTCACTGTCCATGTGTGTTTCTTTGTAGCGGGTAAGGAGGGATATTCGATAAGATCCCAAGAACGGAATGCCATGTGAACAGTCTTTCCTTTGTTGACAAAATTTAAAAACTTCAACCTTTGTTCGTCAGACACTTTTACATACGGCATTTTCCACTGAATGGATTTTAGTTCAATAGATGCTTTTACATTTATATGGTCTCCCAAAACTCTTACACTATCATTGTCTGTTCTGCTGCGATGGAGAATCAATTCATGTTTTCCTTGCAAAATTACCTGATTGTAATCTTCAAAGAACCCCATTACAAGGTCTAGGGGAATGCATGCATCAAAATTTCCCTTATCATCAGTTAATTTCACATCTTCAGTAGGCATCATCCACCCACTCATTTCTAGACCTGACGCCCTGTCTGGGCTAAGTGATACATAAGACTTTAATGTACTCACTGT